>CAJYCS010000042.1:0-10900 GCA_913697995.1 Stiretrus anchorago | reverse complement strand
TTGGCAATTGATTATATGACCAAGAAATGGGTTATGCCGATTCCAAACTGGAACGCAGCTATGGCTCACTTTTTGATAAAATTTGAAGGTAGAATTTAAGCCCTATGAAAAATTTACACATTTAATTAGAAAGGCTCGATTTTTCCGTCATTGCGAAGAAAAACTGCAAGTTTTGACGAAGCAATCTCAGGAGTTTTTTATTACTTCATGAGATTGCCGCACTCACTTTGTTCGCTTGCAATGACGGAAAAATCGAGCCGTGCAACAACATCACTTTTAGCTAGAAATGACATACGGTCACAGAATGGACTAAAGACTAACTATCAAAAAACTCAGATTCAAATACTTTCACTTCACCATTTAAAGAAGTTTGATCTGTTTTAAAAGTATGAAATATACCTGACTTAAAATTAGTATCCACTAATTTAGAACCTTTTTTAGATGGTTGATTAGTTTCAGCAGAATCTGAAACATACCCCTCATCTTTAAAATCACTTTTATTAACTACTTTCATATCTTCTATTATTTCTTTTTTCAGATTGTTTATAGTTTCTGTATAACTTTTAAATTTTGAAGTATCAGCCTTATGTTTAATTAATAGTTTGCATATAGCTTTATATGTATCATTTTTTGGCTCATCCATAAGTGCAGATAATGCTATAAGAATTACGGGACCTCTTTCTAAAAATTCAGCATTAGGATTACCGCCATGCTCTAATAAAAGCTCAAGCATTTTTACATAATTAGATAAGTCTTTTTTTGTTTCAGAATCCGAACTTTTGCAATAAGTGGGATCATCGGCTGGAATCGCAGCATTTACTAATAAAGCAACAAGATCTTCTGAATAACCATCGTGAGCTGTTGCACCATATTTGAATAGCTTTTCTAAAATTTCTACATTACCTTTTAGTATTGCGGATATAACACCTTGAGATGCGATAGCACCATTTTTAAGGAGATAATCTATTACATCAATATGTTCTCCCATGGTGGCAATACTTAATATAGCACCTCCATGTACATGATTATCCATTGTAGTATTAACACTAAATCCTTTTTCTTCAATAAAATATTGAACTAGATCTAAACGACCTTGATGAACTGCTTTATAAAGATACTCATTAGGCAGTTTTGATGCAGATAAGGAAATTAATGTTTTAATCTGTTTCAGAGTACTCCCGTGACTTATTGCAAAATAAATAGCTTTATCTATATCAATATCTTTTTCTAGTAACTCTGCTATTACTTTTTCATCATTGATTTTATTGGCTTTTATAATTTTTTTAATTTCTGCTTTTAAAATTTGTTTTTTAGTTTTAAAAAAATTTCCTGGAGCTAAAAAGGTGGATTTTTTCATGATAATTTACCTTAATTAATTTATAGCGGGCGTACTATAAAGTAATAAAGGTAAATTATCAATATAAAATATTAACTAAATATTAAAGAATTAACTATCAGTTTACTTTCTTAATCTTTAGTTGTAGTTTGTGGTTGTCTAGCTCGATTTCACTAATATGATCAGGAATAAAATCTTTAGCAAATTCACCTAAGGTTTGCTCTTTAATAAACTCACCGTAAATATCAGTTATTTTAGGCAAATTTATATCAATTAAAATCCTATCTGTTATAGCAAAATCGGCATTTTTTCGAGCTTGTTGTATGAAGCGTACAACGTCACGAGCTATTCCTTCCTCTATTAACTCAGGAGTTAACTCTAGATCAAGTATGAGCAGACTGCTATTATGGGCAAAGCTGCTAGCACCTTTAATATGCGAATGAGGTTCTAGGATTAGCTTATATTCATCGCTATTTAAGGTCTCATTACAGATCCTCAAACCGCCAGAGGTTGCTTCCCACTCATTCTTTTTAGAGGCAGCTATAATATCTTTCATTTTAGCTGGTAGACGCTTACCGAGTAGCGGGAAATTAATCGATAATTTTTTAACTGCATAATTTTCTAAATCATCACGATAAATTACTGATTTAACATTGATCTCGTCTTTAATTAAATCTTCAAAATCTTTTAGTTTATCGTTATTTTTGCTGATAATAGTTATACTGCTAAGTGGTTGTCTTACACGTGCATTTTCGCTACTTCTGATGAATAGGCTATGGCTGCAAATATCTAGCACAGTATCCATAGTATCCACTAGCTCGCTGTTTATTTCAAATTTTGAAAGATCGGGATAGTTGCAAAGATGGATGGATAAATCTAACCTGTCATCCCGTGGCTTGTCCACGGGATCTTGTATAACATATTCTCCTCCTGAGATACCGTGATCAAGTCGCGGTATGATACCGTTTGTCAGCCCCAAATATATCGCCTCGGAGATAAGCGGCACTAAAGACGACATCGCAATAGCCATAGTCTCTAAGCAGGTATATAGCGTATTATAAGCACTTTGCTTGTCTAGATCTTTTTCGCTTTTCCAAAATCTAGCTCTGCTTCGTCTGATATACCAGTTATTCAGCACTTCAAAAAATTCTGAAACTGCATGATAAGCCGTCCCAGTATCGAAGCTGTCTAAACTCTCTTTAATTTTTTCTACCGCTATTTTGAGCTTAGATAATATATATACATCAAGAACGTTTTCAGATGTAAAATTTAACTCGCCTTTAATATGGTCAGCGTTAGCATACATCGTGAAGAAATGGTAAGCATTCCAGATAGGCTTGATAAATAAACGAAGCGTATCAAATACCATTTTACCATCTTTATCAATTAGTAGCTCTTGTCCTTTAACTACATTGGAAGAAAGCATTGTTACCCTTAAAGCGTCAGAGCCGTATTTGTCAAACAACTCCAGCGGATCAGCATAGTTATTTAGACGCTTTGAAAGCTTTTGACCCGTAGCATCTAAAATCACGCCGTGGCATATACAATTTAAAAATGGCGGACGATCAAATAAGGCAGTAGATAACACCATTAAAGTATAAAACCAACCACGTGTTTGTGCGGAATACTCAACTATAAAATCTGCCGGAAAATGATCCTCAAACCACTGCTTATTTTCAAAAGGGTAGTGTGCTTGTCCGTACGGCATTGAACCACTTTCAAACCAACAGTCAAATACGTCTTCTATTCTACGCATTGTTGATTTACCAGTTGGATCGTCGGGATTTGGTCTTGTAAGTTCATCAATAAAAGGACGATGTAAATCAGTAATCTTAACACCGAAATCTTTCTCTAACTCTTCTATAGAGCCGTAAACATCTAGGCGTGGATATTGCGGATTGTCAGACTTCCATACCGGCAAAGGTGTTCCCCAGAATCTATTACGGCTTATTGACCAATCCCTAGCATTCTCAAGCCATTTGCCAAATAAATTATCCTTAACATGTCCGGGTATCCAATTAATTTGCTGATTCAGCTCTACCATCCTGTCTTTAAATTCGGTAACTTTTACGTACCATGACGGAACAGCCTTGTATATAAGAGGCGTATCGGTTCGCCAGCAATGCGGATAATTGTGAATATATTGCTCGGTTTTTAGCCAATTGCCTTGCTCTTTCAGCTTGATTATTATTTTATCGTTTGCATCAAATACTTGTAAGCCCTCTAGATCAGGGATTTCTTTGGTAAACTTACCACTATTATCCACGGGGCAAACGAGCTTTATGCTTTTCGATTCACAAAGTATTTGGTCATCTTCACCAAACCCAGGAGCCATATGTACTACTCCTGTGCCGTCACCCTCAACAACAAAATCGCCGGCAAATATCTTAAAGCTATTTGGATGATCTTTGAAATAGTCAAATAGTGGCTTATAGCTTAATCCTTGAAGCTCTGAGCCTTTAATTATCGTGAATTGCTCATCGCCTTTTAGCTCTAATTCTTTAGCGTATTTAAAAACTGAAGATGCAGCTATGATATAGCAAATATCGCCTTTCGGAACTAATGCATAATCGATATCGCTACCAACTGCTAAGGCTAGATTTGACGGCAATGTCCAAGGGGTAGTCGTCCAGGCGAGGATACGGTATTCTTTATAATTAGCTGTTATTCCTAAAAAAGTCTCGGTGTCATCCCGTTGCTTGTCCACGGAATCCATAGAACAATTAGCACTATCATTATTTATTGTTTTCTGGATACCGTGGTCAAGCCACGGTATGACATCGAGTGTGCTTTTGCTCACGGGATGACATAATACAAAACTAACTGTTAATGCTTTATCTGCTCGCTCTCTATATGAGTTATCAAGTCTTGTTTCAAAGTTAGAAAGCGGTGTTTCGCATGCCCAAGAATAAGGCATTACCCGCATAGATTCATATAATAATCCTTTATTATATAACTCTTTAAATGCCCAAAGCACTGATTCCATAAAATTCTTATCCATTGTTTTGTAAGAATTTTTAAAATCTACCCATCTTGCTTGACGTGTTACATATTGCTCCCACTCACCGGCATATTTCATTACCGAATCTCTACAATGAGCGTTAAACTTTTCTATCCCGAAATTAGTAATAGCAAGACGCCCTGAAATACCAAGTTCCTTTTCAGATTGCATTTCAGCAGGTAGTCCATGACAATCCCAACCGAAACGACGTTCTACTTTCTTCCCTCTAACTGTTTGATATCTAGCATATACGTCTTTAATAAAGCCAGTTAGTAAGTGTCCATAATGCGGTAACCCATTAGCAAAAGGCGGACCATCGTAAAAGATAAACTCAGCATCGCCCTCTCTAATATCAATAGATTTTTGGAATATATTATTATCTTGCCAAAATTTTAATATTTCTTTTTCTATGGTAGCAAAATCAGCATTTGAGCTAACTTCTGGGTAATATTTAGTGTTTGTCATTATTTTGTAAATTATTTATTATAACAGTTTAGTTTATTGTAATGTCATTCTCACGGAAGCGGAAATCCAGTTTTTTGTATGTGTATTTTTAAACTGGATCTAGTTCCCAAGCCACGGGATGACACCGATTTATAATAATAGATAATAGCAGAGAGATAAATAGCTAACTATGACAAATAGCGAAAAAATTTATATAGGGCTTTGTATAGTATTCTCTACTCTTATAATACTTGGTAACTTAATATATCAAAAATTTGTTATGTTACAAATACCGTTTTATAAGTTTGAGTTATCAGCAGGAGCAATATTATACCCTTTAACATTTTTAATTACTGATATAATTACTGAGCTATATGGAAAAGAAAAAGCTAATTTTTGTATTAGATTAGCAATATGTATGAATGTCCTAGTTACTATAATTATAATGTTTGTAAGTTATTTACCGGCTACTAATTGGTCAAAAATCAATGATGAAACATTTAATAAAGTATTTAGTTATTATAGTGTAGCATTCCTTGCATCTATTATCGCATGCTATATTGCTCAAGCAATTGATGTTAATTTATATTTATGGATACGCAAATTAACTAAAGGAAAATATTTGTGGTTAAGAAGTAATGTTAGTACTTGTATCTCATTATTTATCGATACTACTATCGTCATTAGTTTTATGGCAATGTTTAGTATTTTTCCTGTCGAACAAATATGGAAATTAATAATTAATAGCTATAGTTGGAAGTTATTTTTTACCATCTGCTGCACACCATTAGTTTATTTGAGCCTTTTTTCTATAAGGGGTTTTATTAAAGCAGTAGGTCACCCCGTGGCTTGTCCACGGGGTCCAGAAAATAATAAAAAATACTAATTTTATTAGTATTTTTAACTGGATCCCGTGAATAAATCACGGGATGACAGAGGGAGAATGATCCACGCAACAATACCGCCATGGGATGAAACGTCTTTTTACCCCTCCAAGCGGTAAAATCTACTAGATTTATAGAATTTAATTATATTAAAAAGTAAAATCTTCGTAACGCCGGCTATTGGTATAGCGAAAAATATGCCGATAAAGCCGAATAAACTACCGCAGGCAAAAATTGAGAAGATAATCCAAAGAGGATGCAAACCTATCTTATCGCCAATAATTTTAGGGGTTAGAATATATGATTCACAAATATTCCCAATAATATAAACCACCATTATATAAAATAGTTGTGTAGTCGCACCAAAGGTTAAATATCCAATAGTTAGCGTTAGAAGACAAGAAATAAAAGTGCCGATAAAAGGGATGATAACTAAAAAACCTGTTAGGATTCCGAGTAGTAATGCAAGATCGATACCTATTATACTAAATGAGATACTATAATAAATTGACAATAATAGGCAAATATTTAGCTGACCTCTTATATAAGCAGCAAGCAAGCTATTAATAGATGATAATATTCCAAGGATTTTATGACTACTTTTTAGCGGTAATAACGATTTCATATTTTCAATAATTCTTGTCCAATCACGTAAGAAATAAAATAATATTATAGGGATAAGTAGAAATAAGACAAATATATTAATTGTAATGAGAGTATAGTGCCAAAAATTATTAGCAAGGCTGCCAAGTATAGTGAATATACTATTTATGAAATTACTTAAAGAATCCCGTATCTTATCAGCAATATTAGGCTCTACTGCATAAATTTTTGTCATTATAGGCGGTAATATCTCTGCTTGAAAATAATCTTTATATTTAGGTATATTATTTACAAAAGTAGAAATCTGCCCATAAATTACTGGTACTAAAAGAGTAAGTGCAGTAAAAAATATACTTAAAAATATCAGATAAATTATAATAGATGAAATCTTATTTGATAATTTAAATTTTGACGCAACAAATTCTATAGCAGGTTGAAGTAAATAAGAAATTATAAAAGCAATAAAAAATGGTCTTATTGCTTCTGAAATTAGCATAAAACCGCTTATAAAAATTCCTACAAAAAGAAGCCAAAATATAGCGGTTTTATTCATATATATCTACTTTTTTGTTACTTGAACAGTTGCAGGACGAAGTAATCTATCTTTAATTCTATAGCCAACTTGCATTATATTAATAACGCTATTAGGTTCATGATCGGGATGCTCTATTTGAGAAATTGCATTATGCAAATTATAATCAAATGCTGATCCTATTTCCGGCTTTATTTCTTCTATATGATGCTTATGAAATACTTTATCTAGCTCATCTTTAGTCATCTGAACACCAGCAATAATATTGGTTACTTCTACTGAAGCATCCAGTGGTTTATGTTCTAACGCTCTAGATAAATTATCGCTAACGTTTAGAAGCTCTTTAGCAAATGTAGTAATCGCATAATCTCTTGCTTCATCACGTGCTTTTTCTAAACGCTTTCTCGTATTATCTATTTCAGCACTTGCCCTAATTAGCTTATCTTTTAGCTCTTCTATTTGGGCTTTTAAGTCTGCTATTTCAGTATTTTCTACTTCTTCAGCAATATCATTTATTATTTCTTCTTCTTTGTTTTCTATATTATTGTCCGTCATCGTATAACTATTATTGATTTACTTATAGTATAAGATATAATAAAAAATCTAAAATTTTCAATGGGGTATACTTGTTTTATTTAAAATCTTTTCCAAATAAAACTTCGTCTATCTATTCTTCATCTATTAGAGGTATAAATATTATATTATGAGGCAGTCAGGCAGAAAAAGCAATCAATTACGTCCTATTTCATTAGAATTATCTCCTCTTATTAACGCAGAAGGCTCATGTCTTATTAAAATAGGTAACACTCATGTTATGTGTAGTGCGAGTTATGATACGACAGTACCGCCATTTTTACGTAATCAGAATAGAGGATGGATTACCGCAGAATATAGCATGCTTCCGGGTTCTACATCTCAGCGTAATAAAAGGGAAGCGGTGCAAGGTAAGCAGTCAGGTAGAACGCAAGAGATACAGCGTTTAATAGGGAGGACGATGCGTTCGATAATTGACTTACAAAAACTTGGTGAGCGACAAATTACCATAGATTGTGATGTGATTAATGCCGATGGAGGTACTAGGACTGCCGCTATAACAGGGAGTTATGTAGCTTTGCATCTAGCTATTAGATCATTAATGAAAAAAAGAATTCTAAAAGTAAATCCATTGATCAACCAAGTTGCTGCTGTTTCTTGCGGTATATATAAAGATCAACCTATATTAGATCTGGATTATTTAGAAGATAGTGACGCTGAAGTAGATAGTAATTTTGTATTTGCAGGTAACGGAAACTTAATTGAAATTCAAGGAACAGCAGAGAAAAAACCTTTTTCTGAAGAGCAGTTTTTAGAAATGTTAAAACTTGCAAAAGCAGGTGTGGCAGAATTATTTAAGTTACAAAATCAAGTATTGCTTAATTTATAATGACTAAAATAAGACTTGATGAATTTTTATTGCAAAAAGGTTTTGCCCCAAATATTCAGGTGGCACAAAGTCTAATTATGCAGGGTAAAGTGCATAATAAACATGAGCAACTAACCAAAGCCGGAACGCAAGTTAATATAAATGATACTGATATTAAGGTAAAATTGCCGAAGCATAATTATGTTTCAAGAGGAGCATTAAAGCTAATCAAGGCTTTAGATCATTTCAAGATTAACCCTAGCAGTATGGTTTGCATTGATCTTGGAAGCAGTACTGGCGGTTTTACGGAAGTTTTATTGGAGCAAGGTGCAGAGTTAGTTTTTGCCGTAGATGTTGGTTATGGCGAGTTACATCATAGATTGCGGGATAATCCGCAAATTATAGTACTTGAGAAAACTAATGCACGATATTTAACCGAAAAACAAATAACTATTCAGCCTGATTTGATAGTTTGTGATGCAAGCTTTATCAGCTTAACTACTATTCTGCCTGCTTCATTTGCTTTAGCTAAGAAAGATTGTTTGCTTATAGCTCTAATCAAGCCGCAATTTGAAGTCGAAAAGCATGAGGTAGAGGAGGGAGGAATTATTAAAAATCCGTTACTCCATCAAAAAGTGTGCAATAAAATTAAAGCTTGGCTTGAAGAAGAACATAATTTTGAGATATTCGGTATTGTAGAAAGCCCGATACTCGGAGCTAAAGGAAATAAGGAGTTTTTAATAGTAGGGCAGAGAAAAAAGACACTTTAAATCAATTTATTATTAATTGCATCCTCTAATGTATAATTATTAAGTGTTTTTATAAATGCATTGCTTGCCTCCTTAATAAAATGTTTAAATTGGCACGAATTAGTGATTCTGCATCGATTAGTATCTTTATTAAAACATTCTACTATATCCATATTAGGCTCTAACTTCTCTATTATATCTCCAAGTTTTATAGAAGAGGGGGGAGATGCTAATCTAATTCCACCTCCTTTTCCTTTACTACTACTTATATATCCTAATTGTGCTAATTTGTGTATTACCTTTACTAAATGATTAAGTGAAATATTATAGTATTCTGCTATTTCTTTTATACTACAAATTTCCCCCTGTTTAGATGCAAGATATATAAGACTACGTAATCCATAATCTGTAAAACTTGTTAACTGCATAAAAATTTTATTTTTTATCTTGAATATACAAAAAAACATTTATATAAGTCTATATGTTATAATATGTATTTTAAATACATATTATAACATATTAATAATTGTAAACAAAGAGTGACTATGTCTAAAGTAATTACAGTAAAAGAAATGAAAGATGCTGCTAAGCTATTTAAAAATTTTGATATTACTAAATCATTAAATTTTTATGGGAGCTTGGTAGCTAATTATAAAGCTGTAGTAGATGAATATTTTAATAGTAGTAGCTTCAATTTGAAAGAACCAGAAAAAGGAACGCAACCAAATTTAATGAAAAATTTTTTAAACCTTACTGGAAATGCTATTTTAGAGGTTTTAAATTCATATAATGAAACAGATGAAGTAAATATTTCAGTAGTTATACAATCAGCTTTAGATAATGATCATAAATTTAATGAAGCGATAGCAAAAATTGTTGGCATACATGTAGGGCGTAATATTCCTGCCCATCTATATCCACCCGTTGCTGAAAAGCTTATATCAAACGTAGGAAATGGTAATGAGCTAGTAAAAGAAATATTAAATGAAGTAGGAGCATATTTTGTAAAAACTGAAGAAAAGCAATATAATGAGTTGAAAGAATACAAAATAGAAAATTTTGAAGAGCATAAAATAAAAATCGAAATGAAAAACGCTGATGGAGATACAGCAAAAATAAAATTTTATAGACAGAATGAGCAAGAAGTAACACCTCATAAACACGGACAAATTATTACTATTAAAGTGGGAAGCAAATATAGTGAATTTACAGTTATGAAAACTGGTCATGATGAAGAGGGGCATTATTATGAATGTTTGATAAAGAAAAACCCTAATGGAACTGTAACAAATTACCTATTTAATGATAAAAATCAGCTAGTAAAAGTGCAGCCCTCATATATTGAGTCAGATATAGAAACCACAAAAGATCTTGTTCTTATTAGTGGTGGATCAGGAGAAAGCCATTCTATTTCTATAATAAATGAGATAATAAATAAAAAGGATATTCCATTCCCACAATCCATCCATGTTATTCATTCTACTAAAAGTGAAAACAGTGATACATTTCAATTAGATGAAGTAATTAATGTTGCAAAATCACATAACATTAATGTTTCTCATCATAAACATTATACCCATTGTAGCGGTAGAATGACTAAAGAATCTTTAATCGATATTTTAGAAAATCATGATAGCCATTATGAAGTTTGCACTTCTAGCTCTTTTAGTACTGCTATACAGCAGACATTAAAGGGATGGGGTGTTGAAGACGTTAATATTCATATAGAGGGATTCGGTTCGATACCAGAAACTCTTGATTCAGCATTAATAGGTGTTTGTCCGTTTCATTAAACATATAGTTCTTTTTATGGCATTACTAACTAAGTATAGACAGGGATAAAAGAAAGTATTAAAATCAAAGGAAAGAAAAGGATTTTAATATGGAAGGAAGATGCAAGAAGTGCGGAAAAGAAGAGAGAGTAAAGAACGGTTATGTAAAAGGGAAAC
>CAJYCS010000032.1:0-11049 GCA_913697995.1 Stiretrus anchorago | reverse complement strand
CTTTATGGAAGATTTAAGCCGTTGGAAAGAAAAGTTTGAAGAATGCATTTATGCTAAAAAACTTCTCGATAAACTCAAATATTTAAACACTAAAGTAGCAAATCCTGTAGACTTTGAAGAAGTCAAAAAAGCGATATATTACGCTCGTAAATATCACGGCTCTCAAATGCATAAGTCAGGCGATCCATATTATTCTCATCCGATTGAAGTAGCAATTATGGTGGCAGAGTTTACAGTTTTTAAAGAAACAAAATTTTTTACGACTGATAATATTATTACTAGTTTATTGCATGATACTATTGAAGATACGCAACTTACTCAAGAAATGATAGCTTACATTTTTAATGAAAATATAGCTGTGAATGTAGAAGCTTTAACAAGGATTAAAATCGATACTAAAATTAGTGCTGCAGATGCAATCAATATTTTATATCGCAGTGCTAAAATGGAATTGATTATTATAAAATTATTTGATCGTCTTCATAATTTGCAAACGCTAGGAGCGAAACCCTTAGAAAAACAAATAAATACCATTAAAGAGACGCTTATCTCATTCTTGCCTATTGCTATTACTGTAAGTTATCAACTAGAAAATAAAATTGTTCAGCTTTGTTTAAATATTTTAAATGAATTAGACAATAAATATGAAGAAGATAATTATAGCTTTCGTTCTAATAATAGTTCCCAGCATTTACCTCTAATTTTTTAAAATGATTTATACCAAACCCATAACCTATAAGAACAGGTAAAATTATAATTAATAACCCCCAATAGGAAAAATAATCTGTTAAAAAAACAATGCCAAATGATGCCAAAGCATACATTATAGCACGAGAGGTTGCAAAAATAACTCCAGTATATAAGAAACGTTTAAAAACTGGGAAATTCATACAGAAGATAGCAAATGCAGTGAAACCAGTAGGGGCACATGCTCCAATGAATGCTTGAATAAAAAATAATTGATAAGAATTAGTAAGATTACTTAATAAAGTAGGAACAAATAAAGCAAAAAGACTAAATATAATTAACCTTATTTTAAGAAGCTTTAAAGGATGTATTTTTAAATTACAGTAGATATAAACTCTAATATTCCAACTCCTAAATTTTGCTTTATAATTTGAGCAGCAGTAAAACTAAATTGATTTTTTAAAATATTTCCACAATAGATATAAGTAATACAGAACCATAACGGTCCAGTACACTCAATTAAGAAATAGGCAATTGTAGTTTTTTTACCAACTTTTTGTTGTAAAACAGGGCTAGAATTTAATACTTTTATATCAATTTTGGCTTTATCAAAAGTCTTTTTGATTCTTCTTTTAGCATCTACAAATTCTACAGTTTCTCTTAAATTCGTTCTAGCTATAGAACCAATAAAAGCAACAATAGCACCGAAAAAAAACGCTAAACGCCAGTTTAAACTGTAAGAAGTAACTAATGCTGCCATTCCTAAAGCAAATTTTGCTCCCAACGTTCCAAAAACTCCTATAACCGATACTGCCATGTATCTTGCAGGTAATTGTATAGTTTCTGATAAATATAATTCAGCACCCACTATTTCGCCCATAGAAGCCATTCCTTGGATAACTCGACAAGCTGTTACTAGCCATACGGCTTTAATACCTATCTCTTCATATGGTGGTAAAGTTGCCATAATTAAACAAGACAGAGACATTAAAAAAGTCGTAATAATAATTGTTGTTTTACGTCCTATAGTGTCACCTATCCAACCAAATATTAAAGCACCAAAAGGTCTTAATAAATATGTTGAACAAAACGCAGATGCAGAATATATGAAAGCTACTTTTGGGTCAGCTTTTGGAAAAAATAATTCATTTAGTACTACTGCCATATGAACATATAGCATGAGGTCGAAATATTCGAGAAATGTGCCTATAGATAGTAAGCCTATGGCTTCTTTTTGATTGCGAGTTAAACTAACTTGCTCTTTTTTGTGACCCAGCATAAGTTCCTTACAAAAAATTGGATTGTAAAGAACTTATACCTTTTTATACAAAAGTCAATATGAAATTTTACCGGAGGTTAAAATTTTATAGCAAAATGCGAGCTTAATGCACTTTGGGAGCTATGACAAAATATATATATTATTAAACTACACTATAATAAAAAAGATTGCAAGCTATTTTTTCAAAAAAAATATAAAAAATATCAAATATGTATTTTTAGGTCTTTTTGCAGGGGTTAAAACACGCTTTCGGTGTTATCGAGGAAACTAAATAATACTAATATTATTAGTATTATTTAGCTGGATCCCGTGAATAAATCACGGGATGACATGGGGAAAACCAATCCACGCGGACGAGTTGGCTTTGTTGCACGGCTCTGATGTCATTCCCGCGTAGGCGGGAATCCAGGAAAAAAAATCTAAATACAGCAATTTTTATAGAATATAAAAGCTCGATATTATCTCGCTTTATGCTGGATTCCCGCCTACGCGGGAATGACATCAGAGTCAGGCAACAACCTAGGACAAGCCGCGGGATAACATAGGGTAAATGATTCACGTGGGCAACGCCTATGCAAAAATAACACAGCTACAGAATAATATTTATTTTAGCCTAATAATTCTACTTTATAAGTATATTCATCGACATTATTAAATTCTACCTTAGGTGCGATTTGCATTAAATGACCAAGTTGCCCACTATCTACTGGTAAAGTGCACATAGTTTTTTTAAAGATACAAAATGCAGGATAACCCGGCTTATCTTTAAAATAGATTGGTGGATTTGGTAAGGTTAATTTCTCTAATCTACCATCAACATTATAATCAAGCTTTAGATGTGCTGTGCCCTTTGTATGCGTTGCAAACTCATCATTTAATTTTATACCGTTTAAATCAGAGAAAACAAATTTTAGATTAGGTGCTTTAATATTTTCTAAAGTGTCAGGAATTTTAATGGCTCTATATTGTTTAACTTCAAATATATTTTGACCATTTACCCTAATTGTTAAATTAGTATTTATTGTTGCTTCTTGTAATTTTACTACAACTCCATATGTGGGATCTTTAAGTAAAATATCTTTATACGAAACATTTGAAGATGTAACTTTAGGAGCAACAACCGGAACTAAAGCAGCCTTGGGAGCAGTGGAGGCTTCAGGGGCTTTACTAAACATACCCTTAAAAAAAGATTTTAACCCTGTAGCTTCTTGTTTACTCTCTGCTCTTTTAGGGATGGGAGGTGGGGTGTTACTATAACTCTCAACAAAAACATTATTTCTATCTGGGGCTTTATAAGGCTCTGTTATATTTAGGTCTGCTATACTATCATATATCGGCTCAACAAAATTCCCCCATTTCTTCATCCCTGTTCCTTCATCTGGGATCGCATCGCAGTAAGAATGTCCAGACTCTTTTTTAATTAAATAGTCCAAATCTTTACCACGAGCCATTATCTCATCCCACTTCACTTCTCTATTTTTTACTTCTGCTTCGTGGAATTTTATTCTTTCAATACATTTAGCCGCTAATTTCTGTATCTCAGGTGATATAACTTCTTGACCGATAAGTTTTATTGTTTCTTGATCGCCTAGCTTTGCCCCAATAGCCATAGTCAGATAAGTTAAAAACTCATCTTGCTTTATCCCATAGCCATATATTAAACTTTGGACTAAATAAAAAGCTGTTTCTTTTACTCCTATTGTAAGATTCAAAAATAAATCCCAAGTTACGTTTTTATTACCATTGTCTGTTATATACCTTAAATCTTCATCAGTTTTATAAGTTTCATGTGCTTCACATTTTCTAAGCCCTTCATAATATCCTAAAATTTCTTTGAAGTTAGCTTTACAACGATATTTATTGGATAAATAAGTATTAATACCGCTACTTTGATCATCGCTTGATACATCAACTCTTTTAAATTTAAATTTCACATCTCTCTCCCTGTATTTTTCTTGTTCATTGCTTCAGCTCTAGCAGCAAATTTTGCCATTGCTGGTGTTGGATATGGTTTATCTATTTGATTAGATTTTGGGGATATTTGCACGGCAGGGAGCTTGCCTTTGATTACTTTTACATCCTTTTCATATCCAAGCCCAATTATTTTTTTCTCGGCAATATTATTTTTAACTTCCGGCGGAATATTACCTTTCCCGTATTTTTCTTGAGCTGATAATATAGGATCTTGTGGGTTATTAATTGTTTTGGGGTTTTGTTCTATATTAGAGGATTTACTTGCTTTAGTTTTTTGATATTCTGCTGTTTCTTTTTCAATTCCCAACTCTTTTTCAAGATCGGCTTTTTTGACTAGTTCATACATTTCATCTAAACCCTTAAAATTAGGGTCTTTAGCGTATATTTCTTTATATCTATCTATATTAAGTTCAAAATGTTTTTTTATACTATCTTTTGCTAATTCTGGTGATATTTTTTCTAATTTAACCAATTTTTGTCTTTCTAATTCTCTTTCCCTATCATATGGCTTTACTTTTTCTTCTAATATTTTCTTATTCTTTATATTTTGCTGTTCAAGTTGCTGTTTTTCATTCTCTAATATTTGTTTTTTCTGAAGAACAGGTTCAACTTTTATTTTTTCATTAATTTCATCAATTTTTATATTATTGCGTTCTATAGATTTATTTACATCTTTTCCAAGCTCATCTACTGCTTTATAACCATTCTTTATTATTTGCCGCTTTCTTTCAGCTTCTTTTTTTTCTTCTTCATTTAAATATTTACCAGTCAATTCTCTTCTTTGCTGATCTGTCAATGATTCAGGATTTTCTAAAGCTTGAGTTAACAAATCACTCCTTGCTTTTAATTGCTGGCGGAATTCTGGTTCAATTTTTTCGAATTCTATTAAATTCTTCTCTATCCTAGCTTCCCTTTCTATATGCTCTCGCTGTTCTCTGATAGCTTCAGGGCTTTGCCCCTCCATATTTAAGTCTTTTTCAGCGTTACTTGAGTATATAACCTGTTCGGCGTTTTCTTCTTTTTTAGAAATGGAGGATTGGAGGTTTTTGATTTGGTCTAATAATTCTCGATTATTAGTACTAGCGGCAAGACCTGCGGCGGCACTAGCTAGACGTGCTAGTTCGGCAGGATTGTTAGTAGCTGTAACTTGGGCTCTAATGGCATTGAGCTCGTTTTTTACCTGAGCATCGTCTTTTTTATTTTGAGTCTGGCTATCATCTGACTTGCTCAAATTATCATTTTTTACCTGAATATCATCTTTTTTATCTGGTACATCTTTCTTATTATCCCCATCATCTGCCATTGTCTTGCCTTAAAACAATGCTATGTCTAAAATATTTAACTGATATTAGCAATTAAAACTTAACAAGTTAACAATTAAAAAGCTTTTTCAAATATTTTATTAGAGTAATTTTAAATCTCATTGTAAAAATACAACATTTTCACTCTTTCCTGAAAGATCAATCCACTCATTATCTATTTCTTGGTTAAAATCTTGTAATTCTACTTGACAAATGGGATTATGATTCTCATCAACACCAAATATTTTATCTTCAAAAAACTTCTCTTTCAGATGATTAGCTAACTTAGGGTAAAAATTATCATCTACCCAGTCTTCTCGTAACTTTTTAGGAAGCTGCTTATAACATTTCTCGATTTCCGTAACATCACCCAGCTCACCTATAGAAAGAGCATTTAATAATTCTTTTCTATACGCCTCTTTAGTTTTCCCTATAGCCAAAGCAGAACAAAACATTAATGATCCTGATACCGCAGGTCCAAAAAATAGCAATAACCCCAGAGCCCCAACAGTTATAGTAAGTGTGCCGAGTTCTATTAATGCATCTTTGGCTATAATATAGTTCTTATAAGCTTTGTTAAGTTCTTCAATAACAGGACTATAATCGGTATTTTGATTTTGCATAAATATGAACCTCTAAAAAAATGTTTATTAGACTCGGCTTAAGTTTCCCCGTCATTGCGAGAAGGCATTGCCTGCGTGGATTGTTTCCCCTGTCACCCCGTGATTTATGAACTGGAGTCAGTTAAAAATACTAATATTAGTATTTTTATTATTTTTTCTGGATTGCCACGCTCATTTCATTCGCGTAGCTCAGACGATTCCCGATCCATGCGGGCAATGCCTACTCACAATGACGCTTACTACTCCACTACCTCCCCTATTTGCTCTATTGGCTCTAAGCCGTACAGTGATATCATACGTTCAAGTACTCTTCCGGCAGTAGGGGCAGCAGTCCAACCAGCTGTTGCAAAGCCAAACGTTTCTTTAGTAGGTTTTGGCTCATCAATCATAATATAGATAACATATTCAGGCTTTGAGGCTGGCAGTAATCCCAAAAATGAAGTAGTACGACTATTTTTAAGATATTTCTTTTTACCAGCGTTGCTTGATAATTTCTCAGCAGTACCGGTTTTTCCGCCAATCAAATATCCTTTTACCTCTGCCCTTTTACCTGTCCCATCCTTTACCACAGTTCTAAATAGCTGCCTCATTTGCTTTGAAGTATTTTCGCTAAATACTCTTGTCCCCTCAACTTTTTCATCATCTCTTTTTAACAAGGTAAGATCGTATAAAATACCGCCATTTACAACAGGTAGCATTGCCCTAACAAAATGTAAAGGACTAATTGAAATGCCATAACCATAAGACATAGTAGCACTAGTTAGTTCATTCCATCTTTTTTCTGAAGGAAAAAGAGGAGTACCTCGCTCCGGCAATTCTATTTGTACCTGATCTAGCAAACCTAATTTCTTTAAATATTTCCTGAAATTATTTTTACCTACTTCAAGCATAATCTGACTTACACCGATATTTGAAGAATGCAGAAAAATATCCGGTACACTATGCCACCCTTGTCTTGGGGTATAATCCTTAATCTGAAAACCACCGACTTTCATATAACTTATATCATAAGCATCATTCATATTTATTGCACCAGTGTCAAAACCAACTGCCATAGTCAAAGACTTAAACACCGAACCTATTTCATAAATTCCAAGGCTTGCCATATTAAAAAGCTGTTGAGGCTTTGCAGCACTTGGATAATGCGGATCAAAATCCGGTTTACTAACTAAAGCTAGAATCTCACCATTATTAGGATTCGCAATAATACCCACTGCTCCTATAGCACTAAATTGCTTTAAGGTCTTGTCGATCTCTTCGCTCAAAATACTTTGCAACCTAATATCAATCGATAATTTAAGCGGCTCTTTCTGCTTTCCTGGCTTATTCAAATCAAGATCGGAATTAGTTAAATATTTATCATAAGCAAGTTCGAGTCCGCTAAGCCCTCCCATATCCCTACCAACATAACCCACAATGTGAGATGATAAGTTAGAAAATGTGTAAATACGCTTTTGTTCTTCTTCAAAATCAAAACCAAGCAACCCAAGACTCATTATTCTTTCTTGCTGACTAAGCAATAAATCCCTTTTAACCCATATAAAACTTTTATTGGATTTAAGATCAGCAAGTAGCTTAGCCTTGTTGATATCGGGCAGAATCTCAGCTATTTTTTTTACGGAATTTTCGGGATCAATTACTATTTGTGGATTGGCAAATAATGACGCAGATGGCAAGTTTACAGCAAGCAAATTATCGTTACGATCGACTATTTCTTTTCTAAACTGGCTATTCTTTTTTAGAGCGTGGAGGTTTTTATCATAAACATTAGTAGCAACTATTATAAGCCTGTAAGATAAAGTACAGAAAAGAACAGAAAAAGCACCAATAACTATCAATAATCGGATTTTTGTATTTTTACTACAAACATTCCAAAATATTAAACTCTTAATATCAGGTTTCCACTTTTCTAAAATCTGTTTCATATTAATTTGTTTTATTTCAAGCAGATTAATGTCATTCCCGCGTAGGCGGGAATCCAGCATAAAGCGAGATAAATCAAACTTTTAGTATTAAAAACTTACTGTATTTAGGCTTTTTTCTGGATTCCCGCCTACGCGGGAATGACATATGACACTTACTTCTCCCGACTTGAAACTGTCTGTATATATTTATTATTTGTAATTCTCTTATGTCTCCGATTATTATTGCTTTTAAAAATATTAATATCTTGATCAAATCTAATATTTGAGGCAGTAATCGGTGATAATGGATCTCTTACCATTTGACAAGGTTTCACCGTTTGTAATTCTAAATAAGCAGTTGCAAGATTTTTTAACCTTGCTGGCGAGATGAGATAAGCTTTTTCTGCTTTCAAAATATGAATATTATTATTTTCACTATTTATTTGTTTTAAAACACTACTTAATTGGTAATCAATAGTTGAAACTCGTTCCTTAATGGTAAACAAGCTGCAAACCGCTATAATTATTACTAGCAACACTAAATAATGAAATTTCTTTATACTCATAATTATATTTTCTTCGCTACTCTTAATTTTGCTGATCTTGCCCTTACATTTATAGATATCTCTTTATCTGATGGTATTTCCGCTTTATTAGTAATAATCTTAAGCCATTTATCTGGGTTCAATATAATATCTTCTTTAGCGTATTTTGACCTTGCTACTGGCTTTTCAGAATTTTCTTTGAAAAAATTCTTAACTATTCTATCTTCTAATGAATGGAACGATACTATAACTAAGTACCCATCTTTTTTTAATATATCTCGTACGTTTTCTAAAAACTGCTCAAGCTCTCCAAGCTCGTTATTTATATAAATCCTGATGGCTTGAAAAGTCTTAGTTGCAGGATCAATTTTACCTTTTCTAAAACCTATGCAGCTACGCACTATATCAGCTAATTTTCCAGTACTATCAATCCTTGCGGCTTTTCTTACTTCTACAATTTTCTTAGCAATTCTTCGGGAAAAAGTCTCATCGCCATATTTATAAATTATATCCGCAAGCTCTTTTTCTTCTGCGGTATTTATAAACTCTTCGGCACTAAGCCCCTGCCCGCTCATACGCATATCTAAAGGTCCGTCATGTAAAAACGAAAATCCACGATCTGGTATATCAAGTTGCATAGAAGAAACGCCTAAATCAAGCACTATGCCGTCAAATTTTTTTGATTCGAGCTTTGCAAAACAATTACCAAAATTTGTTTCTACAAAATCAAATCTATCTTTATAATTATGTTTTATCTCTTCTACTTTCTTAATCACATTTGGATCACGATCCAAAGCTGTGACATAACAATCATAGTTTTCTAATAACGCTTTACTATAACCACCTGCCCCAAACGTACAATCTAAGTAGGATTCACCGGCTTTTGGTGCTAAAAACTCCAGCATCTCGTTTAACATTACGGGTATATGAGGCTGTTGCATCAATTCGTATTCCTTAAAGTTAAACGTTTCTCGTGGGCAAGCTTTTGAGCAGAAGCTAAATAATCCTTGAAATTTTGCGGTTGCCAAATCTCAAAAATCACTCCTTTACCTACAAAACATACTTGATCTTCAATACCCGCATGCTGCATTAAAGATGCAGGCAATATCACTCTGCCCTCTCCATCAAATGAAAGCTGTACAGCTTCACCAAATATTATAGTCTCAAAAGCATCACGCTCTTCAGAATACGGATCAAGCGACTCAATCATCTGTCTTAGCTTCTCAATATGGGAAATACCGCAAGCTTCTATACAATTATTTCTAATCGATGGATAAGCAATTATTCCATTAAATGCTTCTTTCCCTAATACCGCCCGGTAATTCGCTGGCACTGATACCCTACCCTTTTTATCAATATTATTATTGATAAATTTCGATAAAAATATATTCATTGGTATTATTTGGGTTATTTTGGGATTTAATGGTAAATTACAGGATATTATAGGAATTAAACGTAGTCAAGGGATTTTTAGTGTATAGAATTTAAATTAATTGACTTGAAATATAAAATGAAGTAGATTAAATTAGTTTAAAAAATTAAGGATTTTTAAATTGAAAATTGATGATATTATTAATGAAAAAACAAGTTCTTTAGAATTATCTAAAACAGATAAAGAGAATGAAAAACGTAAACCTAAATATTGTGAAAGAAAGCTTGTTATAAAAGAAGATTTTATGAATTTTTTGAATAAATGCTGTTGGTAAATAAATTCTGTGATAAAGGTAAAAATTGCCTCTTACCTTTATCACTTATTTTTAACACTAAACTTAAGCGATATTAAAATTATTAACCTGTTTTTCTAATTTTTCAAAATGGCGTAATCCTAGATAATAGAATATTGTTACAGGTACCATAATCATTAATATTCCTATATATCCAAAAATTTCCGTTAAATAAGCAAGCCCAAATGACGTAATGATATACATAAGTGCACGTGATATAGCAAATATAAAGCTAGTATGCGTGAAGCGTTTAAATACCGGAAAATGTTTATAAAAAATTGCCGTAGCTGGAAAATAACCAGGAGCAAATATAAGAAAATATAATTGAATTAGCATTAAATAATTAGGAGCTAAATTCTGCATTATTATAGGTGAAAAACAAAGAAATATTACAAAAATATAAAATGTTGTTCTTAATATTTTTAAAGGGTATATTTTATAACTAAGATAAGTTAATAATATGCCACCGATAACATCTCCAATTGAAATAAAAAAATTATGTTTAATTACTTCAGCAGGACTATATCCAAAATTTTCTGTTAAAATATTTCCACAGTAAAAATAAGCAAAATAAAGCCATACGGGTCCAGTACATTGAATTACAAAATAAGAAATAAAAGTTTTTAAATTCGTTTTTTGTTTTAAAATATCATTATTATCGATTTGTTTTGGGTCTAAACCGGTTTTTTCTAGACTAGATTTTATTCTTCTCTTTGCATCAATAAAGTCAGGAGTTTCTTTAAGCGTTGTACGTACCATAGTACCGGTAATAGCTACCAACGCACCAAATACAAAAGCATAACGCCAATTTAAATTTCCGGAAGTTACGATAGTCGCTACTCCGAGTGCTGCTAAAGTTCCAAGGGTAGAAAAAAGGCATTCCTAACTAAATATAGATAGTAATAAATTTTTATTAAAAAGTAAGAGTATGGAGTTGTAAATCATATCAATAGCTTTACTATATCGTTTAGTTTTTCTATTAAAACGAGCAAGATAGTGTCTAAGTAAAGAG
>CAJYCS010000031.1:0-19909 GCA_913697995.1 Stiretrus anchorago | reverse complement strand
GTTAAAATAACAAAAGCAAATAGAGCTGATTTATCTGTTCTTGAATCTATAACCCATAAGATAACAGGGAAGTTATTTGGTGATAAAGCATATATTTGTAAAGCATTATGGGTTAAACTTTATTCTAGAAACTTAAGAATGATAACTAATATTCGCAAGGATATGAAGAATTATTTACTAGAATTAAAAGATAAAACTATGTTACTGAAACGATCATTAATTGAATCAGTATTTAATATACTAAAAAATAGAATGAACCTAGAACATATAAGGCATAGATCTCCTGTTAATTTCTTGGTGCATATTCTAGCTTGTGTTACTGCTTATGCTATCACTAAATCTCATGCAAAACTTGATGTTTTAGCTCCAGAAAAACTTCTCTTATCCTAAATTAGCGTTATTATCCTTGGTACTTTATCATATCTCAAGTTAATTAAAATTTTTATCTATGATGAGAATGATTTCGTTCTAGATATAAAAGCCTTAAAAAGCAATGAGAATTACTTCTGGTCTTATAAAATCAACTATTTTAAAAAACTAATTAATGGGGAGTGACTAGTCTATGGAATAGAAATAATTTAATTGAATAATACTTTTCCTTACTTTATTATCTTAAGTAAGGATTTATATTTAAAGTAAGGTAATTATGAAAAATTATTATTCTACACTTACCAATAAGGGGCAGTTAACTATACCCAATTTTATAAGAGAACAGCTAAATTTAACCTCAGGTATTAAACTTGAGTTTATTATCCAAGATAATTACATAGCTCTTGTCCCAATTAATAATTCAGTACGCAAGTTAAAAGGTATTCTGCCTAAGCCTAAAAAAGCTATAAATTGTGATGAAATAAATGAAATTATTAGAGGTCGATATGATAGGAGTTGATACTAATATTTTAGTCAGATATTTAACGCAAGATGATGAAAAACAGGCAAATATAGTGAATAGATTCATAGCCCAATATGAGCATCAAACAGGATCAATATTTATTAATAATATAGTAATCTGTGAACTTATTTGGGTTTTAGAAAGAGGCTATAAATACTCTAAAAAAGAAATTATTTCAGTAGTAAGAATTATATTATCTACTGCGGAATTTACATTTGAGCAAGCTGAAATATTATGGCTTTCTCTCAATGATTATGAAAAATATAATGCTGACTTTTCAGATATTTTATTAGGTAAAATTAATAAAATATCTGGATGTGATTCTACTATAAGCTTTGATAGTAAAGCTTTAAATTTAAAAGAGTTTGATGACCCTATTAATATCTTAGAAAAAGATAAATAGCAATATGTTTACCCATGCTCCCTATGCTTAGGTGGAGCATATTTATTTTGAACCTTTATTGCACTGCTTTTATTTTTAGTTATAAACGACTCTAAATCATCTTTAGTAAATTTGAACTTAGCAATATTTTCATCATAAGTTTTAGTTTTATCAAATCTTGCATCTTTGCTTTTATCTATAGCAAACACTTCTATAAAACTTTCTTTTACTTCATTAGAAGTACTTGGATCATTCAATACATGGAATAAAGCTTTTACTGAATTTGTATTGTCTTTTAATGTACCATTACGGCTAGTTGCAGCTGCTATTACATATTCTGTAAGAAGTGGCTGTAAATTTTCTTTAGTTAAAGCATTAACATTACAAAATGATAATAGTATTTTTGCTTTATCATCATGGTTTTCAACGACTCCTTGTTGCCATTTAGAATCATTATTTTCCTTTGACGGAATAAACATTTCTAATAATTTGGTTCCAAAGGTTTTATTTAAATTCTTGTTGTCATAAACTTCATAAACATTTAATAGAAATTTCTGATGTTCAAGCGTTTTATCTTTTTCTTTAGCAAGCCCATGATTATTAGCATATTCCATAGTTTGGCAATATCCTTTAATATGTAGATAGTTAGCATATTTTTGGGCATCTTTAAAATCAAGAGTATCAATTCCTTGGGTATCTAAAACAACAGTATTTAAAGCATTTTCACGTAGCTTCTCATTTGTTTCTTTTAGAGTGTCGGTATATTTAAATTTTCCACCTATTTTTGCAATCATTTTAAATAATACGTCAGCTAAAAATTTTACAATTTCACCTGGACTTTTAAATTCTTTAGCACTATATATTGCAATATTTGCATCCGCTTCCATGCCAACACCAAAAGCCATAGAAAGAGTTCTCCCTTGCTTTTTAGCTAATATAATCTCATCTGTATCATTCGTTATTTCTTTTACGTCAAATTCTGGTTCATTATCTTTAAAATATTTTGTCGGTACGTTATCCAAATAACCACCATCAACATATTTTTTGCCATTAATTTCTACTGGCTCAAAAACAAGGGGGATAGAAGCAGAAGCACGACAGGCTAAAGCAACTTCAACATCAGGCGTATCAAGGCTGCTAAAAATAGTTAGCACACCTGCATCTTTCTCAACAGCCGTAACCACTAAATCTTTATAGTTAGTAGGATCATATTTTCGAAGTAATGCTAAATCCCTAAAATATATTTTACCGCCGCTTTTATGCCTTTCTCTTAACCTATCTAAATCTTTATCATCTTGGACATTTATAATATCTGGTCTTTGTAAAAAATCACCTACATTATCTTTTATAGTTTTATCAAGCAAATTATATAAAGGTTTACCATCTTTATTTAACTGTAGAACACCAGCAGAAAATCCTTTTTGTCCTAGTAAATCTTGTAAATTAGTAGTTTTAGATATTTCTTCAAATCGCTCAGCTGGGGTACCAAATGCCACTATTGCTGCAGTTATAGCACCGGCTGATGAGCCTGCAACAGCTTTTACATTATCTAAAAGATCGGCTTTTTTTAGTGCAGCATAAGCACCTGAATATATAGCCCCTTTAGCCCCACCACCGCTAAAAGCTACATATTCTATAAGAGCTTCTTTAGAATCTTCTATATTTCTAATTGGAGTTTCTTGAACTTCTTTTAGATCATCTATATATTTGACTTGATCTTCTTGAACTTCCTTTAAATCAACAATAGGTTTAATAAAATTTCGATTTTTTTTAAAGTTTTCTATTTCTGCCATAATTTATATTTATTTAGTTAAATTATTTTCTACGAATTTCCAATTAATCATATGCTTAATAAAAATGTCAACGTAATCAGGACGTTTGTTACGATAATCAATATAATAAGCATGCTCCCAAACATCACATGCAAGAAGCGGTTGCATACCATTTGCTATAGGCGTACCAGCATTTGCAGTTTTTACAATTTGTAATCTATTATTATGATATACAAGCCAAGCCCAGCCACTCCCGAACTGCCCCGTTGCTTCTGCTTTAAACTGTTCACAAAACTCTTCAAAACTACCAAAATCCTCATTAATTTGCTTTAATATCTTACCACTTGGCTTTCCTCCACCATTCGGCTTTATTGAATGCCAAAAAAATGTATGATTCCAAACTTGTGCAGCATTATTAAAAATTGCAATATTTTGATTTTGCGATGACCAGTCTATAATTTCTTCTAAATTCTTTTTTTGTAGTTCTTCTTTATCTTTTAGCAAATTATTTAAATTCTGCACGTAAGCATTATGATGTTTACCATGATGATATTCAAAAGTTTCAGCAGTAAAATGTGGTTTAAAACTTTCTTTGTCATAAGGTAAATTAGGTAGCACAAAAGGATAGGAAGTTTGATTAGATTTATCACAATAAGTCATGTTATTTTTCTCCTGTTTTATTATTAGTCTCTAGAAAAAATATATAGAGAATAGCTTTTTGTACGAATAACCAAAAAGACTTATATCATATATAAGCATACTGTATTTGGTAGAATATTAAAACTAATAAAATTACTTTCAAGTGTTTTTAGCATTAAATTATTTTAACTTTTTCTTGACTTACATATTAATATCCTTTAGTAAAGGACCGTATTTTATGGTTTTTAACTTAAATTGGAGAATTAAATTATGTACATACCTAAAGTTTTTAAATGTGTTATGCCTGTAGGTTTAACCGAAATTACCAGTAATTTAGGTAATAATATGAAATATGCAATTTCTCAAATAGCCAGCAAAACATTTCTGTCTGTTTATACAACAAATGATGATGGAGAATTCAGAGAAGGTTATTCCGCTAATATTTTATCATGTGATTTACCGCAGATTTATAAAGATAGTAAGCAAGAAGGAGCAAGTTTAACAACAGTATTTAAGAATTGTGGTAATAGAAATGCAATACATGAAATAGCGGGTCTTATTAATGAAGATGGTCAAAATCATGTTATTTTAAATCAAGCTGCAACTGTTTCTCAAAATGATACAGCCACTGTTTTAGACGAACTTTATGAGGTAATGGATACTAGATTATCTTCAAATGGTACTATTTCTTATTTAGGTTTAGAAGATTGTAGCCCTGAAACAGCTAATAATGCACTTCAACAATTTAAAGATTATTTAATAAGCTTGATACCTACCACCACCACAACTACAACAACAACGACTACAGAGTCACCTATTGATAAGGGTTGGGATATTAAAAATCATCTTAATATTACTTCAAATGATACATATGAAGCGGGAAAAAAGTTTCTAAATATGTTAGGTGTTTCCGTTCCAGACACCACAACTCCTCCTCCTACAGAAACTTCTAATGATAATATGGTGGCTATACAGCTGCTTATATTATTACTACCTTAGCAGGAGGAATAGTATTAGGGGGATTACTAGGATATGGGATTAAGCGTGGAATAGATTGGTATAAAGGAAAGAAATCATCAGATAATAAAATACCATTAGAGAAAGTTTTGAATATAAAGCTAGAAGAAGATTTAAATTTTATAAAAAAAATCTTAGAAAAATTAAATATGCAAGGAATTAAGCGAAAATAAATATTACTTACAACTAGATGAAGAGACACCAATAGAAGATATAAATTACTCACAATTAATTCTAAAAATAACACAATTCTATAAACAGTTAAGTGTTTTATGTAACTCATTTAATGAAGCTAATACTACACCATACATTAAAGTCGTGCAAAAAGTAAAAGAAATAGAAGGAGTGATAAAATCATTAAAAGCATTAGAAGAAAGCAATGTTAATATTGATGATAATAGTCAACAACATTTGTATATTGGTTATGTAACTGATTTAAATAAAATATTCGCATTTAGTAATATTTATACTCCCTCCGATTCTGGTATGCATAGTAGCAATACAAGCAATGAGTTAGAGGAAACTATGACATTCTTAGGAGAAACCGGCGAGACTATATAGCTCCAATGTCATTCCTGTATGGCGTTGTTGCATAGATCGAAGAAAATCCTCGATTTCATAGTGGGGGGGCATTATTGCGTGGATCGAGAGTTGTCATTGCGAGCGAATGAAATGAGCGTGGCAATCCAGAGAAAATAATAGAAAATGCTATAAATTAACATTTTTTATACTTCCTTGCTTCGTTAATTACTTCGTAATTTCCTCGCAATGACGGAAAAACTAATCTACGCAACAATGCCCCCCATGGCTTGACCACGGGGTCCAAAAAAACAACTAAAAATATCAACATTTATTGATATTTTTAACTCGATCTAGTTCCCAAGCAACTAGGTGACTACCTTAGGGCGTTTTTTGATCCACGCGGGCAATGCCGACACGGCATGACACCGAACGTGCTTTCTGACCTATGCGGACAACTCTAATCTTTTTAGTTCGCCAAGAGAAATGCCTTTTCAAGAGGTAATAGTTTGAGACCTAATAACATTGGCATAATTAATTTTATTCCGGCTTTTTCGTTGCTGTTACCATGCACTAAGATAAAAGAACCATCTTGAACTTTTTCACCTTTTGCAAGCCAAGCATCGCTTCCGAGCGGAATAAATCCGAAATCTTTCAGTTTTTCTATTAATGTTTGATCTGAAACTAAACCAGGAAAACGAAAGAAAGGTGATGGAGCAATATTATGGCTAACTAGTACTTTCCCTGCTTCAAGAACCTCTCTTTCAAAATTTTCTTTATTAGAAAGAAGAAAATTATTCTCAAGAGGTTTATCCTTGAAATACGGATGGCTAAATGAATGGTTAACCCAAGTAATTTGTAAATGACCTTTTTCTTGCTGCTGCACTAACCATAAAAATTCTTTCTCATGTTTGTTAATCCATAAGCCTGAAACGCATATAGCAATTGGAATAGGTTTATTTAACTTAACAGATAGCTCAACAAGTTTGTTAAAAAATTCTTCCTCAAAGCTTTTAGAAGAAGGACACATATCAATCGTAAGAAATTGTCCTTTTACCTTATACATTGAATGAGTAGCACCATAATTTTGCTGCACATAAGGTGGCTTTGTATATTTATTTAAAGCTTTGATATAAGGAGTATTATCTAGTTTTTTTAGCAGATTTTGTTTTTCTGCTTCATTGCTAGGTAACTCCACTTGGTCTTGCGGAATTAGAGCAGTTTTAAAGGAATTTGGATCGACTAAAACAAAATATTTTTTAGAATTAGTTAAGTACGAACGTATAGCAATTTTTGTTTCTTTATCGCCGGTGATTACAGGCAAAAAGACCGATTTATAGTCAACTATTTTTTCATTTGCATAGCTCGAATTAAAAAACAATATTATAAAAATAAAACTTAAAACTTTTCTCATTATTCTCTATTTATAACGCTTGTATAAAACTCCACGATCTTATCTTTTACCGCTATTGGATCATTCATTAAATTAACAGCTCCCCTAAATTCTGCCGAGTTGGGCAGCCCGCTACTATACCACCCCATATGTTTACGAGCGATAGGTACGCCTGCAGATTCGCCATAATAATCAACGATAGCCTGATAATGCTCAAGCACTATATCTAGCTGACTCTCTATAGATGGTGCCGGTTTTTCCTCGCCTGTTTTAAGGTAATGGTCAATTTGTGAAATAAGCCAAGGTTTGCCGTATGCTCCTCTTCCGACCATAACCCCGTCCGCACCGGATTTCTCTAATGCTTCTTTAGCTTTGGCAAAATTAGTGATATCGCCATTAGCTATAACCGGAATTTTTACTGCCTCTTTAACGTTTTTGATAAACTCCCAATCGGCATTACCTGAATAAAATTGGCATCTGGTTCTGCCGTGAACTGTCACCATTTGAATTCCTGATCTTTCCGCAATTTTAGCTAGAGTTGGAGCGTTTTTTGTCTGATCGTCCCAACCCATACGCATTTTAACGGTTACAGGAATTTTTACTGCTTTAACCGCCGCTTCAAAAATTTTAGCTGCAAGCCCCTCATCCCTCATCAAAGCCGAACCTGAATAGCCGTTTACAACTTTTTTCGCCGGACAGCCAAAATTCAGATCAATAATCTTTGCTCCCATATCCTCGTTCATCTTAGCAGCTTCAGCTATAACATGCGGCTCACAACCGGCAAGCTGCACGCATGCACTTGTTGCATCGTCTTGCATAATAGAACATTTTTTCAATGACTGCCTAGATTCTACAATCATTGCTCTACTTGCAATCATTTCCGACACCACAAGCCCCGCTCCAAATCTTTTCACTAATCTTCTAAATTCCAAATCCGTCACACCCGACATCGGAGCAAGGATTACGTTTGAAGAAAGTTCAATATTACCAATTTTTATCATAAAAAATGCTGTATAAATAATTATGTATACCTTTAATACTTCAAGATTTGGCAAGCCAAATTTCGGGATTCGTCTTTGCTCACGTAGTTTATCTACGTTCCGCAGACTCACCGCTTATTTGACCTACCAACTTTTGAAGTATTTGCGGTATATTATACTATAATTTCTTATTTTTGTCTAATACTAGTAAATTAAGAATAGACAAAAGCCAATTAATCTATTATAAGGATTAGATTACATTCCTAGGTAAAATGAATATAGACGAAGTTTTATTTGGAAAAGAGCAAGGAATCTATAAGACGAGGAACGGAACGTATACTTAATACGTGAGTACCGCAGTACTTATAAGATGACGTAGCCAATTCTTCAAATAAAACGAGTATATTTGGCCATGTAGCTCAGTTGGTAGAGCAAAGGACTGAAAATCCTTGTGTCGTTGGTTCGATTCCGACCATGGCCACCATTCATCATTTTTTGTTATTTCAACAAACGCATCAAACATCGAACGCAAGCTATAGTTAGACTTTTTAGGTTTTAATGTTAGGTTAGCAAATGCTGAATCTATCAATATTGCAATGTGCCACTGACGGCATTGCATGCGTGGATCGAAAAACACCCTCGATGTCATCCCGTGGTTTGTCCACGGGATCCAGTTAAAAATACTAATAAAATTAGTATTTTTTATTGTTTTTCTGGATCTAGTTCACAAGCCACGGTAGGCGTTGTTGCGTGGATGTCAAGTCGTCATTGCGAGGAGCGTAGCGACGTGGCAATCTCATGAGGAAAAACTCCTGAGATTGCTTCGTCAAAACTTACAGTTTTTCCTCGCAATGACGAGAAAAACTGATCCATGCAACAATGCCGGCTTGGTTAGACGCCGAACATTAGAACGGTCATTGTTTTTGAGCGAAACAGATACAGCAGCGGTTATTAGCTCTGCCTAAAATACTCTCTATATTTATATCTTAATAAAAATTCTTTAAATACTCTGTTATAATTATAAGTAGTAATTATTTTTAATTATTAAAACTCTTTATTATTTCCCTTTATCCTATACTAATCCTTACATTTTTCAAATTACTCCTAAGTTATTAATTTATATCATTGGTTAAATTTCTGTTGCATTCTTAAATCTTATTATCTAAATTCTTCCCATAGCTCATTTTTAACAAAATATTAAAAATTATAGAATTTGATAAGGATGTAATTATGTTTAGCTGGTTTCAAACTAAGCACGAAAAATTGATAAAAGCAATAGAAGCAGAAAACGCAGTAGAAGCACAAAGATTAATTTCTGAAATGAATATTACAGAGTTAAGCAAAATTGATGATTACGGTAATACAGCTTTAACTTGGGCTGCAGGTCAAGGCTTAAGTAGTGTTTGTGAGGCATTAATTCCTAAAATGTCTAATGAAACTATTAATCATGTTAATAATGACGGCTGGACAGCTTTAACTTGGGCTGCATATAAAGGCTTAGAAAAGGTTTGTGAGGCTTTAATTCCTATAATGACACAACAAGCTATTGATAGTGTTGTTAAAGATGGAATTTTTAGAGGTTGTACAGCTTTAATTTTGGCTGCATATAAAGGCTTAGGAAAAGTTTGTGAGTTATTAATTCCTAAAATGTCAGAGCAAACTATTAATACTGTTGTTAAGGATGGAATCCTTAAAGGTCATACAGCATTAAGCATAGCTAAGGAAAAAGGTTTTAAAAATATATGCGATTTATTGGAAACTAACCAAAAACAAATTCTTTCAGAAAATAACGAACTTGCCGAAACAGTAAATAAATTTTTTCACAATCCTACCTCTGTCAGTCTTTGTTATCAGATAATAACAGATGATTTTGCTAAATTGGTTGCAGATAAATTAAAAGTTATCAAGACAATTACCGCTATCGATTTTATGGGCAGCACTGTAAGTGACCAAGGTATAAAAATTATTACTGAAGCTCTAAAAACAACTACACAAATAAAGAAACTTGATTTTAGCGGGGGTGATTTAGGTAATCAAAAAATATCAGTGTTAGCCGAAGTTTTACAACTTAAGACTCTTACGCATCTTTGCCTTAATGCAAATTATATAGGAACTGTAGGAATAAACGCAATTATTGAAGCTTTAAAAGAAAATACTACCATTACGCATATAGATTTAGAGCAAAATAATATAGATCAACAAAGTCAAATTATAATTGAGAAATATTTACAGCGAAATAAGAATATAGAAAAAACGGATGATAAGCTTCAAAAGTTAACTGATGAGTTAAACGATAAAATATCTAATAATGCTACTATTAATGTTAATGATAAAACTAAAATAGCAGAACAATTAAAGAACATTGCATGTAAAGCTAAGCTTCTAGTTAATAAAGTCGATATAGAACAGGTAACAAATAACCTACAAGACCTTTTAAGTAAAAACAAAATTACCAAAGGAAATATTCTAGATTTAGAAGATGATATTAATGCAATAATCGACAGCCAAAATATAAATGATAATATTAGCATATCAGGAGCAGATGGTGATAGTAGTTTTATATAGATTAGAACAACATGAAAACAATCAGTCCCCTCTCTCTAAATTTTTATGCTGCTTGTGAATTTTGTTACATAAAAAAAGCATCGTTTATGTACTGTCGGCTAGTGGTATTGGTTAGCAAATCGTACACTATCCTCCACCATCCTTTAATCACTCCCCATTTATCAGCTTTTTAAAGTAATTGATTTTATTAAGACCAGAAATAATTTTTATTACTTTTTAAAGCTTTTATATCTAGAGCAAAATCATTCTCATCATAGATGAAAATTTTAATTAATTTGAGATAGGATAAAGTGCCAAGAATAATAGAACGAAATAAACCCAAATAGGATTTTGGTAATTGTTTATCAATTATAAGTATAATTTTGTTGTATGGCGATTTAAACAAACTACGAATTAGCTTATAGTAAGAATGTCATCCTGTGGCGGTATTGTTACGTGGATCGAAAAGTACTTTCGGTGTCATCTAGTTGCTTGACTACGGGGTGACAGAGGAAAATGATCTACGCGGGCAATGCCGCCACGGGATGACAATACAAAACTTCAAATAAGTCAATCTGATTTTGTAAGCATTATTAGTGGATTAATAGTAGAGAAATACCAAAATGATAAGTACAGCTATGTATAATAATAGGTCAATGAGTAGATAGCAGTTTATAAAAATCAGCCGCTAAGAAAAGCGAGCCGGTTATTATGATATTTGCCCCATTATCGCCGTTTATTTTTTTTATGTCCATAATTGCTTCTTCAAGGCTTTCACTAGCAGTAAAATCGATACCGGTTTTATTTGCCTCTAAAGCTATTGTTTCTGCATTATAGCTTAATATTTCAGATAAAACTTTAACACTATAACCTTTAATTGCCAAATCTTTAAAGTAAGCACAAAACTCTTCTATATTGCGGTTTTTAGTCATACCGAGTATTAAATATATCGGTGATTTTAAATTATCACGAATCCACGCTGTTAAAACTTGTGCACCACTATTATTATGTGCTCCATCCACCCAAATTTGTACGTCATCACCTATTAATTTAGAATATTTTTGCGGGTTAATTTTCTCAATTCTGGCAGACCAAATAGTATTTTGTAGACCCTTAGCAATAGCTTCATTATTAATATTAAATTGTTTATTAATTAGGCTTATCAAAGCAATAACGCTGGCTGCATTGATCAACTGATGATCACCAACTAAAGAGGGAGCAGGAAATTCATAGGTAAAATTTTGTGAGGAGTAAATAAACCCTTTATCCGTTTTTTGTATACCAAAATCATATTCATAACAAAAGGTGGGGGCTGCTAAATTTTTTGCTTTTGCAAATAATATTTCATGAACTTCGGAAACTTGTACGCTTATAACACAAGGCGTGCCCTGCTTCATAATGCCAGCTTTTTCAAAAGCTATTAGCTGCAAGGTTGATCCTAGCACATGCATATGATCATATGAAATAGGGGTAATTAACGTAATTAACGGCTGATCTATTACATTTGTTGCATCAAATCTACCGCCGAGTCCTGTTTCTAAAATTAATATATCAGCTTTATTATTGGCAAATGCTAGAAAAGCTGCGGCTGTCGTTCCTTCAAAAAAACTAGGTTCAATATTAAATTTCTCACTTATTACCCTTACATGTTCACAAACTTGCCATAATTCATTATCTGAGATTTTCTCACCAGCTACTATAATTCGCTCATTAAACTCTAATAAATGTGGGGAAGTATAGCAATGTACTTTATAACCAGCTTGCGTAAAAATGCTTTTAAGCATCGCACTACTTGAGCCTTTGCCGTTCGTACCTGCTATATGTATTACAGGAGGGAGCTTTAAATGAGGGTTACCTAAAGCTTTTAAAAGGCTATTTATGTTTTCAAGGTCATATTTAATTTGGTTTTTCCAGTTTGGTTTTGGTACTGGAAAATGCGGCATGAACATTTTTGTTGATTTTTTTGTGAATTTAGTGGTTAATCTATAAAAGCTTTAATGGCTTTAGTTAACTCTTGTATTTGTTCAAGTGATAATTTACCAATTTTTTTCTGAATTTTCTCTTTTTTTATAGCACCACCTTTATCAATCATAATTTGAGATTCTGATACAAGCCCGTTTAGTTTTGTAGGAATCAATAACATACGAGCATCTGAATCATCTGTTAAATGTGTTGTTAAAGGACAAATTAATACACTAGAGCGATTTTTGTTATATTTGTTGGATTGAATAACAACAGCAGGGCGAGGCTTACCATAATCTCCTGCCAGTGCACAAATTATGATATCACCTTTCTCTATATTTATTTCACTCATTAAAAAAATTTACTCTCCAAAATCGTAATTATCTAGCCACAAATCAGATAATTTTTCATTTTCTAATTGTTTAATATCTTTAAACTGTTTAAGAAAATTGTTTACTGCTATATTAAGCAACTGATTTTTACCACAGTGTAATTCTGCAGCTGCCTTTTCAAGTCCTTGAATTAATTTTGGTTCGAGTTCTAAACTAGCTGAAGTGCTATTTGTCATTTTATACCTACACAACATAATTGATAATATAATTATAACATATTATATTATCAATTACATTGTATTTGAATTATATGTTGTTAACATTTCTATATTAAGCTTTTTGAAATATAGCCAATTTTTCAAGTTTATCTAGTATATTTGGCTTTTGGTTTTACTATGTTAATAAGCCCAATTAATAAAGCTGATTTAATTATACCAGGTATTATAAAGGGTAATACACCACCATAAAATGCACCGCTTGCTCCTAGCAGTTTAGCAAGCCACATCCAGCCTAAGCTTATAATAATTATATTACCGATTAAACATAATGATATTTGATTTAATAGTTTATTATTAATAAAAATTTTATCTTTTAAGCTTGCCATAACGTATACAGCAATTAAAAAGCCTACCAAATATCCGAATGCAGGACCAAATAATATTAGTGAGTCACTAGAAATTTTTGCAAATACCGGTACTCCCATAATTCCAAGAGCTATATAAGACAATATTGCTAAAGGAGCGGTAGCTTTATTATAAGTAAGCCCAATAAACATAACTGCAACAGTTTGTAATGTTACAGGAATAGGCTTAAGAGGGATTGTTATGTGCGAACAAATCGCAAGTAATGCTACTCCTAAAAATACTTCAAGAGTTCTTTGTTTAACTATCGGGAAAGAAATTGTACTAAGTTGCATAAGCTACCTCATATTTTATTTTTAAGTAAGTAACTAAATAGAATGATATGGGGTCGTTGTCAATAAACGAAAATAACTAATTTTAATTTTATATATTTTTTAACTAATTTTGTATTCAATAATTCATAATAGTGTCATTTTTATATATCCTAGTAAAAATATTATTAAATAAGAAAAGTAAAAGTAATAATTATATTTATTAAATTAATAACACATGTTAATTTAAATTAAGAAATAAATATTTATTGAGATTTTTATGAAACAAGAACAATTTATTCAAAATGGTAAAATAAACAAAAGCTTAGTTACATTTTATAATGATTTATTAAAAAGCAACCTACTAGAACAAAAAGGAGGTTTTAGTATAACTTACAAATCTATTAGCCCCGATAGTAAAGAAGCAAAGATAATAATAAAAGAAGTTGACCCTATAAGTAAAGAATTTAAAGGTAATTACGAAGTTAGTTTTTATCAAGAAAGCGATGCTTTTTTATATCATATAATCGGTAATTCAAAAGAAAATATGGAAGTTCTAGGAGAAGTATTCAATAGCTTATAATAAATTAAGGGGTTAATATGAAAGAAAAGAATAATACTATTATTGATATAGAAGAATTTGATAAAAGCAAAGATACAAAAACTTCTGGAGTAAATTCTGGTTTTATAAAACATATAAATGATGGACCAAGCAAAGGTACTTACATGTTTAAACCTATGATAAAATCAGAAGAAATTATCGAGGAACAAGGACCTAAATATCGCCAAGACGAATATGATGAAAAAATAGAACGCAGTAGTGCTTTAATTGAATATACTTTTGGCGGTGTGTTTCAAGCAGTACTAAAAGACCAAGCTCCTATAATAGGTTTAGCAATAGATAAGGAAAAAGATGAAGTATTTATGACTTCAAAGTTTTTAGATAATTTTGTTCCAATTGACGTATTTTGTAAAGACAACCAACAAAAATTAGATAATGGTGAAATAATTATAGAAGGACTAAAAAAGGCTGTTATCACTTCTTTATATTGTGGGGATAGTGATTTAAATCCAGGTAATTTAGGAATAATAACCAAGCAAGAAAATGGTATAACAAAAAATATTGTTGCTAAAATAGATCACGGAGCAGCAGGGATAACAGAGCAAGAACAAAATATAGAAGTTATATTTAATAAGTTTTATAAAAAATATGATTATGCACAATATTTGCCTTTTGATTTAACAAAAGCACAAGAAGCAACTAAAGAAATATTTGATACTATACCAGTTCAAAAACAAGCTATTAATGAAGCAATTAGTAATTTAAAAATTCAAAATGTTGATCCTAAATTTACAAATTTAAATTTTGAAGATCAAGAATTAGGTGATTTTAGCAAATATTTAGATGTCAGAAAAGAAAAATTACAGGAATTTAGTGAAAAGTTAGCTTTAATTTCCTCTATTGAACATCCAAATCCTAAATGGAAAGAATCAGGAGCTTGGACCGAAGCACTAGATAACCCTGCAACTTATGCACAAAAATATGTAACTCAACAAGCACAGAATATAGGAGAAAAAGCAAAAAATACGCAAAATAGCGAGAATATTATAGCTAAAAAACCTACTTCTTTTGTTGAGAATTTAAAAATTAAAAGAGAAACAGATCCTGGTATTCGTCAAAGATAAATTAGATTATAATAACTTTAATTAGTTTCTTGATATCTTTAATGTATTTTTATAGCTGGTATGAGCTTTTAGAAATCTAAATCTGTATAATAGCTTGGTGGAGTAAAGCCTGGGATTCTATCTTGCAATAATAATCTAAAAGCTGGTCTTGATTTAATTAGTGAATACCAATGTTTAATAACAGTCCATTTATCCCAATAAATTTCACTAAAATAATCAAGTACTGATAAATGACAAGCTGCTGCAATATCGGCAATAGTTAGGAAGTCTGAAACTATATAACTTCTTTTCTCAAGTAAGCTAGTCATATATTCTAGGTGATAATTTAGGTTATTTTTTGCAGCACGTAAAAATTCAGTTCTTGGACTGCTCATTTTAGCAATCGATCTTATAACTTTTTCATCGATAATAATTTTTGTAACTTCACGATAAAATTTATCATTAAACCAAAAGAATAATCTTCTAATTTCACAACAAACATCTACATCCTCATCTAAAAAATTAAAATTTGGATATTTGCTATGAAGATATTCTACCAAAGGATAAATACCAACTACAGATAAGCCATATTGTTCCTCTAAAACAGGCAATGTTCCGGCAGGGTTTATTTTTAGAAATTCTTTATTAAACTGCCAATAATCTTCTTTAATTGTAGTAAATTGTATATCTAATTCTTTTAAAAAGACACGAGCTTGTCTTGAGATGGGACAGATAGGATAATGATATAATTTCTTCATTATGGGTTTAACATATATATTTATGTTCTTAGTGTCATCTTGTGGCTTGTCCACGGGATCCAGCATAAAGCGAGATAAATTGAGCTTTTAATATAGCGAAAAAATTATTTCATAATTTTTAACTGGATCCCGTGGACAAGCCACAAGATGACAAAATAAGGTCTATAAGCCGGATTCTGTACGAACTATAAATAGCTCGTTGTAGTTATTTATCTAGGATAAACGTTATCGTTTACCTCAAGCAATCTACCCGCATTACAAACCGGTTAGAGATACCCGGGAGCTTATAAAAGCTCTGTAACGCCTATTTGATTTTGCTCTTGGTGGGGTTTACCATGCGTAACTTGTTACCAACTTACCGGTGTGCTCTTACCACACCTTTTCACCCTTACCCTACTCGATAAACTTGAAAAATTGGCGTCGTCGTCTTTGTAGCCTCTTCGGTACTCACGTACTTTTGTACGCTCCGCTCCGAAAGTCTACAGACTCCTAGCTCTTTTCCAAGTTGATCTTCGTATACATACATATACCAGGGCGGTTTATTTTCTGCGGCACTTTCCCTAAAGTAATATTACTCCGCCGGGCGTTACCCGGCACCATACCTCTATAGAGTCCGGACTTTCCTCGTAATTTTAAAAATCACGCAACTACACAACCTATTTAGATTATGCTAAATTTTCACAAATTAGTCAATATTTACTATTAACAATAATTTAACGTTGCCACTATTATTAGCATAATGTATAAATAAGGTTTAAGTTCCAAATACCATCAATAATTATTAGCAAATTTTATATATATATGAAGAAATTAATTTACTATTTTGGTAGTAACGGTAGCGATGGAAACGCTAGTATGAAAGATATACTTGGTAATAAAGGAGCTGGGCTTGCTGAAATGTCTAACTTAAAATTACCTATACCTGACGGCTTTACTATCACTACTGAACTTTGTAACTATTTTTATACTCATAATAATAGCTTTCCTAAAAATTTTAGAAATGAACTAAGAACAGCTGTAGAAAAACTTGAAATCACAACTGGCAAAATTTTTGGAAGCACTAAAAATCCTTTATTATTATCAGTAAGATCGGGTTCTATTGTTTCAATGCCTGGTATGATGGATACTATACTTAATCTTGGGATGAATGATGAAGTTTGTGCAGCTCTTGGTGAAGTTTGTAAGAACAAAAGATTTGCTCTTGATAGCTATAAAAGATTTTTAGAAATGTATGGAGCAACTGTTTTATCCATACCAAGTGATTTATTTGAACAAATTTATGAAAGACATAAGATTCAAGCCGATATTTATAGAGATAGCGATGTTACGCCAGAATTATTAGAAAAAATCATTGAAGACTTTAAAAAATTACATGTAAAATATGCAGAAAAGTTAATAACCGATCCTTACGAACAGTTAGAATCGGCAATTAAAGCGGTACTTAATTCTTGGATGAGTAACAGAGCAGTCATATATAGAAAAATCAATAATATTTCCGAAAGCTTTGGCACTGCTATAAATATCCAATCTATGGTTTTTGGTAATTTAAGCAAAACTTCAGCAACAGGAGTTATTTTTACTAGATCACCCTCTACAGGTGAAAAAAAGCTTTTTGGCGAATTTTTGATAAATGCTCAAGGCGAAGATATAGTATCAGGCACTAGAACACCTTTGCCTATTATTTCTGATGACTCAAATTCCATGAAAGCAACAATGCCGAAAGTGTTTGATGAATTATCAAAAATTTCTGAAACATTAGAGAAGCATTATCTAGATATGCAAGATATAGAGTTTACTATAGAAAACAGCAAGCTTTATATACTACAAACTCGTACAGCTAAAAGAACTGCCATTGCTGCTATAAAAATTGCTGTACAAATGGTGGAAGAAAAGCTGATCTCTAAAGAACAGGCTTTAATGCGAATCGATCCCGAGTCGTTAAACCAATTGCTACATACTCGTATAGATTATAGCAAAGGTCTTACATCTATTGCAGATGGATTACCTGCCTCCCCAGGTGCCGCAACTGGTATTATCGTATTCTCACCTTATGATGCTGAAAAACTATCACATCACCATAAAGTGATTTTAGTTAGGCACAATACTAGCCCCGAAGATATTAATGGCATGCATGTTTCCTCAGGTATTTTAACAATACGAGGCGGTATGACTTCACACGCAGCGGTAGTAGCAAGAGGTATGGGCAAGCCCTGTGTTTGCGGAACTAATAATTTAGTAATAGATGAGAAAAAACAAACATTAATAGCTGGGGATCTGATACTTAAACAAGGTGATATTATCACGATTGACGGCGGCACAGGTAAAGTTTTTTTAGGGGCAGTGCCATTAATTCAACCTACTTTTAGTGAAGAATCAAAACTAATTTTAGAATGGGCAGATGAGACAAGTAAACTAAAAATTCGTACCAATGCCGAAACAGTAAGTGATGCTTTAGTATCGGTAAAATTTGGTGTTAAAGGTATCGGTTTATGTCGTAGTGAACATATGTTCTTTGATAAAAACAAAATTCCTCTGGTACGGGAAATGATTATTGCCCCTGATATAGATAGAAGAAAGCTTGCAGTGCAGAAATTACTCCCTCTTCAAACACAGGATTTTAAGGCTCTATTTAGAGTGATGGGCGATAAACCGGTAAATATTAGATTACTTGATCCACCATTGCATGAGTTTTTACCTACTACTGAAGAAGATAAGAAAAATCTAGCAAGTAGTTTAAACTTGCCCTTATCAATGATTAATCAACGTCTGCACGCTATGCATGAGGTAAACCCTATGCTTGGTCATCGAGGTTGTAGACTTGGTATCTGCTCACCAGAAATTTATCAGATGCAAGTTGAAGCAATCTTTACAGCTATTTTTGAGCTCCATAAAGAAGAAAATATTGAATGCAAATTAGAATTAATGATTCCTTTAATTAGTAATGTTAACGAAATCAAGAAGCTTAAAGGTGATATTTATGAAATGATCCATGAGCTAGAAGAGCGTTATGAGCATAAATTTTCTTTTAGTTTAGGTACAATGATTGAGCTACCAAGAGCGGCACTTAACAGTAAAAAGATAGCTGAAGAAGTTGATTATTTTAGCTTCGGTACTAATGATTTAACCCAAACTACATATGGAATTTCCAGAGATGATATAGCCTCTTTCTTACCTTATTACTTAGAAGAAAGAATCTTCGAGTCCGATCCATTTACTACGCTAGACGAAGAAGGAGTAGGAGAATTAATTGAGATTGCCATAAAACGAGGAAAAAGCAGCAACCCTAGCTTAAAGCTTGGTGCTTGTGGCGAGCATGCTGGACACCCTGCTTCTATAGAATTTTTTCACAGAATGAATTTGGATTATGTTTCCTGCTCCCCTTATCGTATTCCAATCGCACGAATCGCCGCCGCAAAAGCTAAAATTAAGCACGGATAGTATTGTTGCGTAGATCAGTTTTTCAGTTGTCATCCCACACGGGAGGTATTGTTGCGTGGATATCAAATCGTCATGAGCTACGCAACTGCAAGGAGCGTGGCAATCCAGAAAAAAATAATAAAAAATATTATAAAGTTAGCATTTTTTTACTTCCTTGCTTCGTCAATTACTGCGTAATTTCCTCGCAATGACGACTCTCGATCCACGCAACAATGCCCGCACGGGATGACAGAGAAAAATAACACACACAACAACAATAGTTTCTTCTCACAATGACGTTTTTTACCCCTCCTTTAAAACCTTAATTATTTGACAAATCTTAAGATTTAATGTATAATGCTTTTTACTTTGCAAATAAAAGCTTAATATTTTAACTATTACTTGACTAAGTTTTTATTGTGAATAATTTTACAAGGGGAATTTTATGTTAGATCTTAAGTCATTAAATACAATTTTATTTAGCAATAAAGAATCAGAATTAAAAATAGCAATAAAAAAGATAAGTGATCAATTTGAACCGGAAAAAGCTAAAAATATTTTAGCATATGCAAATACTTATAATAATATACTTTCTAGCTTACTTACAACGCTAATTTAGGATAAGGGATAGATAGAAAGGTTAGAGATATAGGGTTTAAAGGTGATTAATGTTGAGTTATGATAGATTTTTTAATAAAAGATCAGTAACTCAACATGAAAAGATGTATCATAACTGTATATTATT
>CAJYCS010000029.1:0-27726 GCA_913697995.1 Stiretrus anchorago | reverse complement strand
TCTGTATCATTATTTATTAATAAATCTATCGCTTGATTCATTGCTTCATTTTGTTTTTGGCGCATTATAATTTCTCCTTTTGTTATATTATATTTTTATATAACCTTTGAGAAATTCCCACACTTATTTGGACAGAGCCTAATAATCTTTCAGAAACCGATATAGCTAAGAATTTAATGGATAAAGTATAGCACATTCCATAAAGGTCGATACAAGCTAATTTGGAAACAATTGCCCGGTATCATTGGGTATATTATTCTATGTCATTCCCGCTTAAGGCTTGCCCTCATAGATCGGTTTTCCAATTGTCATCCCGTGATTTATGAACTAGAGCCAGTTAAAAATACTAATAAAATTAGTATTTTTTATTATTTTCTGGATCTAGTTCCTAAGCCACAGTAGGCTTTGTTGCATGAATCATTTTTTTCCTGTCATCCCGCAAGCTTGTAGCAAGCTCCAGCTTAAAATACTAAAATTATTAGTACTTTTTACTGTTTTCTGGATCTAGTTCCCAAACCACAGGATGACTACCTTAGGACACTTTTTGATCCATGCGGGCAATACTTTCCCGCAGAAGCTGGAATGACATATAAGGTCACCTACGCCTGAATAAAATATAATATTTTTTTAATAACTGTTCGGTACTATTATATCACTGCCTAATTAGTCTTTTAGAACTCGGTAGAGTATAGTTTGAATCAGTAGAACGATACGGGCAAATATCAATTCCACCTCGTCTTGTGTATATTATATATATAGAAAGAAATTCAGGATTTATAGCATTTTTAATATCAGTAAAAATACGCTCTGCACATTGTTCGGCAAATTCATTACAATTTCTAAAAGATATTAAATATTTTAGAAGTGCATCGGGCTTTAACTTTTTTCCTTTATATTTTATAATTATTGTTCCCCAATCCGGTTGCCCTGTTACTAAACAGTTTGATTTTAGTAAATTAGAATTAAGTTCTTCCTCTACTAAAACATCTTCATGTTTAATCAAGCTATTATTAGGTGGACCATAATCACTACATTCTATATCTAAATCATCAATGTTAATGCCGGTTGGACTACCAAATTCTATTTTTGTATTTATAGGAAATATTTCTCCTGTTACTTCGGCATGTGTAGCCTTACTTAAATCCTGCAAAATAATTCTTTTTAACTCATCGATGGAATCAACAACAGAATTATTAAAAGAATTAAGATATAATTTTACTGATTTAGATTCTACAATATGAGAAGAAGTTGTTGGCACAAAAAAAGTAAAGATCGCAACACAAGGCTTGCCTTTTTTATCTAGCCAAGATAGCTCATAAGCATTCCAAATATCTACACCATGAAATGGAAGCTTATCATTAACTATACCTAACTCTTTACGATTATCTATACGTGGGATTTTAAACAATAAAGTTGGATCGTAAGTATCTTTATAAGCACTTTTTTTACCAAGAGCGGAATTAGATAATGTCATAATATATTAGAGTAAATGAAAAGTTTTTTTGTCATTGCGAGGAGATGCGTAGAATTGATGCGGCAATCTCAGGAGTTTTATACCACTTCATGAGATTGCCACGCAGCCTACAGCTGCTTGCAATGACGACTTAGTATTCATGCAACAACACCTATTTCTAAATGAAAATACATTATGCTCCTTGGGCTAAAGCTTCCTTATGTCCATTCTCATCATACTCTTTTAGCATATAACCGCGTCCCCAAACGGTATCTATATAGTCTTTACCACCAGCAGCATTGCTTAATTTCTTACGCAATTTACAGATAAATACATCAATAATCTTCATTTCAGGCTCATCAAGACTACTATATAAATGATTTAAGAACATCTCTTTAGTTAAAATTGTTCCTCTACGCAATATTAATAGTTCTAAAATAGCATATTCTTTATTGGTTAAATGTACTTTTTTACCGTCAATTTCAACACTTCTAGTATCTAAATTTACACTGACTTTATCAAATCTAAATACTGATGCAGCATGCCCTTTAGAACGTCTAACTATAGCTTTAATTCTAGCGATTAGCTCTTCTCTAACAAATGGTTTAGTTAAGTAGTCATCAGCTCCTGAAGAAAAACCAGTAATCTTTTGGTCTGTATCAGTTAAACTAGATAAGATTAAAATAGGGGTTTTTATTTTTGCTGCACGCAATCTTAGTAATATCTCGAAACCATTAATATCAGGTAACATTAAATCTAAAATCATTAGATCATACCTACCAAGTTTACCTAATCTTAAACCTTCTAAACCAACCGAAACTTTATCGCAAACTATTCCTCCTGAAGCTAAAGTAAGCTCAACTAGATTAGCCATTTCTGGTTCATCTTCAATTAATAAAACTCTCATTTTATTTTCTCCTAAAATTCAATTTTTATGTTTGTGCTATAATTTAATTACAGTTAATTATTGTTAACTAAATTATAATTTTTTATTAGTGCTTTATACATTTATTAGCAACGTAAGTAAAGGATTTTTAATTATATTGATAAAATTTTTACTATTAAAGTATATCTGTGATTTAAAAACCATGCCAATTAATTAAGTAAAAGGTAAGATTTCATAATACTTAAGCGGTTTTTAGTTCTGATGCTCAGACATTTTCTTATGGTACAAAGCTCCAAAATCTATCGGATCAATCATTAAAGGTTGAAATCCCGCATCTTGGGTACAACTTGCTATAATTTTTCTAGCGAATGGAAATATCATTGCCGGACAATGGACTGATAGCAAAATTTGATGTTGCTCAGGAGCAATATTAATTAAGTTAAATACACCTGCATATTTTAGCTCTACTTGAAATAATTTATATTTCTCATTTCTTGCTACTGCTTCAATATTTAATTCGACTTCATAAAAATTTTCTTCTGATAGATTAGTGATATTTATATCAAGAGATAAATCAATTTGAGGTCTATGTTCTAAAGCTGCCAAAGAAGATGGAGCATCAGGATTTTCAAGAGATAAATCTTTTATATATTGTGCATTAACAGAAATATGAGGCATTGCCTCGTTTGTATCGGTATTTATTGTACTCATAAAATCCTTTATTAAGAAAAATGGTTATTAAATATATTATTAAAAATTATACTTTATGTTATCTTAAAGTAAAAATTAACATGCTTTTATATAAAATAATTTACATGTATCTTGCAACAAAAAAAGTAACAATTATGTTAATGGCAAAGTTACACCTAATTGTTTCATATATTTTCCTTGACGATCTGCATAAGATAAGTCGCAAATTTGATCACCTTTTAAAAATAAAAATTGACAAGCCCCCTCATTTGCATAAATCTTAGCCGGCAGCGGTGTAGTATTTGAAAACTCTAGCGTTACATGCCCCTCCCATTCTGGTTCTAGAGGCGTAACATTTACTATTATACCGCACCTTGCATAAGTAGATTTACCAACACAAATAACTAATACGTCACGTGGTATTTTAAAATATTCTACAGTTCTACCAAGTGCAAAGCTATTGGGCGGAATAATGCATACATCCACTTCTCTATCAACTAAATTATATTTATCAAAATTTTTAGGATCAACCATAGTAGAGTTTATATTTGTGAATATTTTAAACTCATTTGATACTCTAGCATCATAGCCATAAGAAGATAAACCATATGAAATAATTTTTTCTGAATTTTTAACCCTTACTTGCTTTTCTGCAAAAGGCTCAATCATTTTATGATTTATAACAGCTTCCCTTATCCATTTATCCGACATTATAGACATAATAAATTTATTATTTAGTTAAACTATAAAATATAACTGATAATTATTTTTAATACAAAGTAATTATGTTTATTTAAAATTGTAATTGCTTTAACTTTAAACCACTTTAATAACATAAGTTGTAATAATACAACATTATACATCTATAAATAAATAATTACAAATTAAAATATGTTTATTTACTTGTAAGTTTTAAAAATTATATTATACTCAGCATAAATTAATTTAGCCGCTATAACATAATAACCTTAATTATAGCATATAGTTTCACTAATATATGAGGTTTTAAAGTGAAAAAGTTATTATTAGCAAGTATTATTGGTCTTGCATCTACTACCAGTTTTGCCTCAGGAAGTACTACTCCTGTCATTTCTAGTTCTGATTCTGAAATAAAATTAGAAGGTTTTTATCTATTTGAAAGTGGTTTCTCGAATCAAAATCGTTTAGGTGAATTTGAAAATTTAAGTGACAATAGGAAAAAAACAGCGTTTTATACAGAGGCAGCATTTGCGGCTACTATAACTAAAACTATAAATGATGTAATAGGTGGGGTTAAAATAGTATTACAACCTACTACAAGATCAAAAACATCTACATCTTATAATGGTTCTCACATCTTTATTGAAACTAGTTACGGTAAAGTAGAACTTGGTTCTCCTTATGATGCAGGTAATAAACTTCGTATTACTGGTGGTCAAGTAGCTGCTGGATCAGGTGGATATTGGAGATATATTAACGTTGGTAGTAAATACATGCAATATAACAACAGATCGAAACCCGATTTTGATACCGGCCCTAGTTTCTATATAGAGTCATTTTCTAACAATTTTGACGAATTTAATGTTAAAGCTGAGGCAGCTAGAAAGATTAGCTTCTATACCCCTAAAATGAAAGGTTTCCAAGCCGGTATATCTTATACTCCTGATTCTGCCAACACAGGTGGTAATAAAAATATAAATAATGTCGTATTTGATAATTCGATTACTGGTACTACTAGTGTCCGTACTGGCATAAAGCCTAACCTCGTAGAAAACGACGAAATTATTACTATTAATCAAAATGTTACAGATTCAGTATCTGGTGGTTTAACTTATGAGCATGCACTTGGTGAAGATGCAGATTTAAAATTATCCGTTACTGGTGAATATGGTAAACCTGCTCGCCTTGCTGTTCGTTCCAAAGTAATAGATAAAACATATACAGTATTAGATACTTATAAACTATCTAACTTAAAAGCTTATAATCTTGGTGCAGTTTTTACATATGGTAATTTCTCATGCGGTGCTTCTTATGGTAGCTTAGGAAAAAGTTTAACAACTCCTCAATACCATAAAAATGGTCGTAATACTTATTATTACAACGGAGCTATCGCTTATGGTCAAGGTCCTATTAAAACAAGCCTTAGCTATTTTAAATCTTCAAGATATAAGAACACTGTGGATACTATAACTGTAGCTACAGAATATAAAATTATGCCAGGTTTATTACCATATGCAGAAATTTCACATTTCCAAGCTAAAGGTAAACCAGTATATTATCCTGAAGCTCCTAACAAGAAAACTAAAGGTACTGTTGGTCTGATCGGTACAAAACTTAAGTTCTAATTTATACTCGTTTTATTTGAAAAATTGGCTACGTTGTCTTTTGCTGATAATCCTCACGTACTATATGTACGCTGCGGTTATCAGCTTCAAGACGCCTTGCTCTTTTCCAAATAAAACTTCGTCTACTACTTCTTAATCTACGTAAATAGTGTTCTATGTCATCCCGTGGCGGCATTGTTGCGTGGATGCCAAGTCGTCATTGCGAATGAGCAAAGCGAATGTGGCAATCCAGGAAAAATAATAAAAAATGATATAAATTAGCATTTTTTAGCTGGATTGCTTCGTCAATTACTTCGTAAATTCCTTAGCTCAGACGGAAAAAATGATTCACGTAACAATACCTCCTCGCAATGACGATTCTTGATCTATACAACAACCCACTGGATAACATTACACCGCAAAAGAATTACCGCAGCCACATTTTGCTTTAGCTTGTGGGTTGCTGACATTGAAATATGAACTGCCTAGCTCTTCTATAAAATCAAGAGTGCAATCTATCATAAATTTTTGAGAAATAGGATCGATAATAACAGTAGCATTATGTTTAGTAAAAACATAATCATCTTTTTCTATAGTATCTTTGGAAACTAATTCGTAATTATACATTAGCCCAGAGCAACCACCGCTATCAACGGACACTCGCAGCACTAAATCCTTATCTTTTTCTAACTCTATTAATTCCTTTACCCGCTCAAAAGCTCTATCGGTAATTGTGATTGTCACTAAAATAACCTTGTAAAAATCTTATAAATTATATAATATACCTAATATTTCATATTTTTTCAAGGTGGCGTTGTTGTATAGGTTAAGCTTCAACGTCATTGCAAGGAACTGGTCTTGCCCGCATGGCTCAAGAAATATGTTTGATGTCATCCCGTGGCGGCATTATTGCGTGGATCATTTTCCCCTGTCATCCCGTGGCTTGACCACGGGATCCAGACAAAGCGAGAAAATCGAGCTTTTAATTTTAATAATATAATGAAACAATATTATGTATATATATTAGCTAGTAAACGTAACGGTACATTATATACTGGCATAACCTCGAATATTATAAAACGTATTTATGAGCATAAGAATAAAGTAATTAAAGGATTTTCTTCTAAATATAACACAAATAAATTAGTTTATTTTGAACAATATCATGATGTCATAGCTGCAATTAGTCGTGAAAAATTACTAAAAGAATATAAAAGACAGTGGAAATTAAATCTGATTGAATCTCAAAATCCAGAGTGGCTTGATTTATATGAAAAAATTATTTTATAATTTTTTTACTGGATCCCGTGGACAAGCCACGGGATGACAGCGGATGCACGATATGACAGAAATTATAAGATTATAAAAGAACAGTTGCGTGACTCAACCCTGTCACTCCGTGGCTTGGGAACTAGGTCCAGTTAAAAGTATATTAGTACTTTTTACTGTTTCCTAGATCCCGTGGACAAGCAACTAGATGACACCGAGAACGTTTTTTGATCCACGCGGGCAAAGCCGCCACGGGATGACAATGGTAGAATCAAGTCACACAACAAGGAAAATAACATACCGATTACATAATAAAGGACAACAATGCTAGCTTCATATGCTTCTGATCCGCTTAAAAGCAGAGGAAGATTATACAGAGAAATACCGACCTCTTACCGCAATGAGTTTGAGCGGGATCGTGATCGTATCATCCATACTAATGCATTTAGGCGTTTGCAGTATAAAACTCAGGTTTTTATCAACCATGAGGGCGATCATTATAGAAATAGGCTAACTCATTCTTTAGAAGTCTCAACAGTTGCTCGCTCGATTGCTAACACTTTAAATCTTTCAAGTGATTTAGCCGAAACCATAGCCCTTGCTCATGATCTTGGTCATACGCCTTTTGGTCATGCGGGAGAGCGAGCTTTGAATGAGTGCATGAAAGAGCATAACGGCTTTTCTCATAATGCTCAATCCCTGAAAATATTAACCCTACTTGAAAAAAGATATGCTGCTTATAGAGGAGTAAACCTTACTTGGGAAGTTTTGGAAGGGATAGTAAAGCATAATGGTCCTATAAGCGGCGAGGTAAATGAGTATATAGAAGAGTATAATAGCCAAAATGATTTAGAACTTAATACTTACGCTTCTGCTGAAGCTCAAATAGCTGCCCTTGCTGATGATATTAGCTATATTTCGCATGATTTGGAAGATAGTATCGGTGCTAAAATTATCGATTTTAATAATCTTGCTGAGCTTAAATATATCGACCAACATGTTTTTGAACTTAAATCAAAATATAAGAATATAAGCTCCTCTTGCTTAATCTATGAAGTAGTACGCAAGCTAATGCATGAACTCATTACCGATTTATTAGGGCAAACTAAAACTAATATAAACAAAGAAAAAATTACTCATATAGATGAAATACGTAATTTAGATTATCAAATAGTAGATTTTACAGAAAAAACTAACGAGCGTATTAAAGAGATTAAAAAATTTCTACATGAGCGGGTTTATAAAAGTAATAGGATTACTGCAATCAGCCTTAAATGTACTAAGATCGTGCAAGGCTTATTTAAGGTTTATATAGAAGATGTTAATTTACTGCCTGTTAATTGGAAGATACAAATAGATTCTAACAATCCGAATAGTAAAGCTAGAATTATTGCCGATTATATAGCCGGTATGACTGATCGCTTTGCTATTCAAGAGTATAACCAACTTTGTTCGCTAAACTTTAATAATATTTAAAACTTAATCATGAATATATTTAACAAACTAAAACACGATATAATTACTGCAAGTACGCAGTTATATAATAATTCTGAAATAGCAAATCACGCTAGCATTGAAACTCCGAAAGATAGCTTTAACGGCGATTTATCAAGTAATATCGCAATGATTATTGCTGCCAAAGAAAACGTTCCTCCCCGTGAAGTTGCATTAAAATTCAAAGAAATTCTTAATGAACTACCATATATCGCAAGTATAGAAATAGCCGGACCTGGGTTTATTAATTTTACTATTAAAGCCGATAGCTGGCACACTGCAATTGAAGATATTTTACAAAACGAATCTAAATTTTTTGAAATTGACATAGATAAAAACAAAAATATCAATATCGAATATGTTTCAGCTAATCCAACTGGACCGATGCATATAGGGCATGCAAGAGGTGCAGTATATGGAGATGTGCTTGCAAATATCTTAAAAAAAGTAGGATATCCTGTTACGAAAGAATATTATGTTAACGATGCAGGTTCACAAATAAATGATTTAGTAAGCACAGTAATATTACGTTATAGGGAAGCCTTAGGCGAAAAAATTACTATTACTGAAGGGTTATATCCAGGGGAATATCTAATTCCTGTCGGGCAAGCCTTAGCCAAAGAATATGGTGATAAATTATTAAATATGGATGAACCAAAAAGGTTTAAAATAGTTAAAAATTTCGCTATCCAAAAAATGCTAGATTTAAATAAAGAAGATTTAAAAGAGTTAGGTGTTAAACACGATATATTCTTTTCCGAGCAAGCATTACACGATAATGGTGAGATAGAAAAAACTGTTAAATTGCTAACCGATATGGGGCTAATTTATGAAGGTAGCGTGCCTGCTCCCAAAGGTAAAGTTCATGATGAGTGGGAAAACAGAACCCAAGAATTATTTAAATCTACCAAATATGGCGATGATCAAGATCGTCCTATAAGAAAAGCTGATGGTAGTTGGACTTATTTCGCTTCCGATCTTGCATATGCCAAGAACAAAATAGATAGAGGAGCGAACCACTTAATTTATGTACTTGGTGCTGATCATAGCGGGTATGTCAAAAGAATCGAAGCGACTGTTAAAGCTTTAGGCAAAGAACAGGTTAAAGTTGATGTTAAAATCTGTCAATTAGTGAATTTTGTTGAAAATGGCGTGCCGGTTAAGATGTCAAAGCGTCTTGGAACTTTCGCTAGCGTGCAAGACGTAAATCATGAAGTAGGCAAAGACATTATAAGATTTATGATGTTAACAAGAGAAAATAACAAGACACTTGATTTTGACCTAATAAAAGTAAAAGAACAATCTAAAGAAAATCCTATATTTTATGTCCAATATGCACATGTTAGAACGCTATCGATATTATCGAAAGCTATGGAAACGATTCCGCAATCTTATAATAGCTTTGAAGCTGGCACATATGATTTATCGTTATTATCATCGGAAGAAGAGATTGAGATAATAAAGCTCTTAGCTAGCTGGACAAAAACCTTAGAAACAGCAGCAAAATATTTTGAACCACATAGAGTGGCGTTTTACTTGATAAATCTAGCTTCAAAATTTCATGCTTTATGGAACTTTGGTAAGGAAAATAACGATTATAGATTCATAATAGAAAATAATGTAGAGTTAACAACAGCACGCCTTGCTCTTGCTAAAGCTATACAGAAAATTATAGCTAGCGGTCTTGAGGTTATAGGTGTAGAACCGATGACTAGAATGTAGTAACGTCATTGCGAGGAGAGGCAAAGCCTCGACGCGGCAATCTCAGGACATTTTTATGAGATTGCCACGCTCACTTCGTTCGCTCGCAATGACGCTTTTCTATTTTATTATTTACTGAATTATGATTAATAATATTTTTACTAAAATATGTTTGGTGTTTTTGATATGTATTGCTGCTATTTATTTTGCTTATCAATATTATCAAGATAGCAAGCCGGTAATTACTATTTATGCAGACGAACTACCTACAAAAATAAAACCTTCTAAAGTAGAAGATATTATGCCATCTGCGGTGCATAGTACTATATACGAAAACCTTATTTCTAAAAATACCAACCCTAAAAATGCAAAACTTCTTCCTGAACCTGAAAAGCCTGTCAATATAAATTCACGCAATCAAAATGATGACCCTTTTGATATAGATTCTTCGGATGACATATCAAATCTACTTTCTTTAATAGAACCAAATAATACTTCACAAAAAGATGAAACAGAGTTAAATATAATAAAACGTGATAAAGAAAGTACAGCTAGTAATAAAAATATAAAAAGTTCTAATAATTCAAATAGCTATAAAGTGCAGCTTGGTTCAGTAAAATCGGAAGCAGATGCAATAAATGAAGGTGAGAGAATAAAAAAGAAATTTCCAAAAATCCTAAAAAATGCTGTTATCACTACTCAAAAAGTTAAATGTGACGATGGAAAATTTTTCTATTTAATATTAGCTGGTAATTATGATAATCTGAGTCAAGCAAAAGCAGTTTGTAAGAAACTAGCACAAAATAAGCAAAGCTGTGTGCTAAAGTGACTAATGTCATCCCGTGGCTTGGGAACTAGATCCAGAATAAAGCGAGATAACCTACGCTTTTAATTTTAAAAACTTGCTGTATTTAGTTTTTTTCTGGATCCCGTGGACAAGCCACGGGATGACAACGCTCCTTAAGTTGACAGCCAGGTGCCTATGCGGAAATGACACAGGAGTCATGCAATAAAAAAATTAAATAAATTATGAAAGAAGCTAAAATAGAAAATATTGACTTTGGGAGTGCTTTATCCGAGCGTTATCTTGCTTATGCACTGTCAACGATCATGTCCCGCTCGCTTCCTGACGTACGTGACGGGTTAAAGCCGGTACATCGTCGGTTATTATACGCAATGTTGCAGCTAAGACTTGAACCGAATTCGGGCTATAAGAAATGTGCGAGAGTAGTCGGTGACGTAATCGGTAAATATCACCCACATGGCGACGTTGCAGTATATGACACTTTAGTGCGTCTTGCTCAACATTTTTCCCTCCGCTATCCATTAATTGACGGACAAGGTAATTTCGGCTCTATCGATGGCGATAATGCGGCTGCAATGCGTTACACCGAATCACGTATGACGGAGATATGTACGCTTCTTATGGAAGATATCGACAAGGATACAGTAGATTTCCGCCCAACATATGACGATTCCGATTTAGAGCCGGTCATAATGCCGGCAAGCTTTCCGAACCTGCTTGCCAATGGCTCGGAGGGGATAGCGGTCGGTATGGCAACTAATATTCCGCCGCATAATTTGCATGAGCTTTGTGATGCTTTGATGCATTTAATCGATCATCCAAAAGCCGAAATTAGTGACATGATGAATTTCATTAAAGGACCTGATTTTCCGACCGGTGGCATAATTATTGATAAAAGTGATGTTATCACTAGTGCCTATATGACGGGACGGGGTAGCTTTAGAGTAAGAGCTAGATGGGAGAAAGAAGAGCTAAGTTATGGTACTTACCAAATAGTCGTAACTGAGATACCTTATCAAATTCAGAAATCCAAGCTTATAGAGCAAATTGCGATATTATTAAAAGATAAGAAGATACCGCTTGTTAGCAATATTAGGGATGAGTCAACCGATATTATCAGGCTTGTTATTGAGCCAAGAGATCGTAGCTGTGACCCGCAAATCGTTATGGAATCCTTATTTAAGCTGTCAAATCTTGAAAGCCGTATCCAGCTAAATATGAATGTCATCGGTAGTAATAACGTGCCGAAAGTGATGAATATTTTAGAGGTTCTGCAAGAGTTTTTAAGCCATAGACAAAATATTATTACTCGCAGATCGACTTATCTATTAAACAAAATAAAGCATCGTTTGGAAATTCTAGAGGGTTTACGAATAGCCTATCTAAACCTTGATGAGATTATTAAAATCATCCGTGAAGAGGATGAGCCGAAAGCGATAATGATGCAGCGGTTTAAGTTAACCGAAATTCAGGTAGAGGCAATATTAAATACTCGCCTGCGTTCGCTTCGCAAGCTTGAAGAGCAAGAAATTATAACTGAACATAGTAATTTGCAAAAACAACAAGCAATACTTGAGGAAATCTTAAATAATCCAAAAGAACTATGGAAAGTCGTTAAAAAAGAAATAAAAGCTGTGCAGGCTAAATTCGGCTTAAATACTACGATAGGAGCGAGGCGAACTAGTTTTGAAGAAGTAACACTAACGAATCAAGTAGTTGACATAACGGCTTTTATTACTAAAGAACCAATTACGATTATCTGTTCAAAAATGGGCTGGGTGCGTTCGCTAAAAGGTCATAATAACGATTTATCTAGTATTAAATATAAAGAGGGCGATGCAGAAAAGTTTATTTTAGAGGCTTACACAACCGATAAAATATTGATAATCAGCTCAGAAGGAAGATTTTTTACCCTCCTTGCCGATAATATTTCTAAAGGTAAAGGCACGGGTGAGTCTATAAAATTGCTTGTAGATATAGGCAATAACGATATTACTGAGATTTTAGTCTATAAGCCGGATCAGCTTTTATTGCTTGCAAGCAGCATAGGTAAAGGCTTTGTGGTTAATTCAAACGAGGTAATGGCTCAAACAAAAAGTGGCAAACAAATTATGAACGTGCCAGATGGTCATACATGTATAGCCTGTTTACCGGTTAATGGCGATAGCGTTGCTTGCATTGGTGAAAGCCGCAAGCTATTGGTGTTTAATATCGATGAAATACCGGAAATGAAAAAAGGACAAGGCGTAACGCTACAAAAGTTTAAAAACGCCAAGCTTTTAGATATTAAAATATTTAATAGGGAAGATGGCTTAAGCTGGAATAGTGGCGGGAAAGTGAAACTTGAGAAGAATATTATTGCCTTTTTAGGTAAACGAGGTAGCACCGGTAAACTACCCCCTATGGGCTTCCCAAAAAATAATAGGTTTAGTTAATTCTCTTATGTCATTTTTGTATGAGGTTTACCTGCATTGTGTTAGCTCCACCCTTGTCATCCCGTGATTTATTCACGGGATCCAGTTAAAAATACTAATAAAATTAGTATTTTTTATTATTTTCTGGATCTAGTTCCCAAGCAACTAGATGACTACCTTAGGGCGTTTTTCGATCTACGCATCAATGCCTCCAGTGGATGCTCTTCGATCTAAGTAATAATGTCTTTCATAGGAATGACACCTAAAGCATTTTTTCATTCATACAATAATTTTGCTAAATTATTTTAGTCGCTGATTTATAATATTCACAATATTCTTTAACAGGGCAGATTTCACAGTCAGGCTTTCTTGCCTTACAAATATATCTACCGTGCAGGATTAGCCAGTGATGAGCATGGCTTAGCCATTTTCCATCGATAATTTGCAGCAGCTCCTTTTCAACTGCTTCAGGAGTGTTACCTTTAGCAAGCCCTATTCTCTTCGCTACTCTAAATACATGCGTATCAACCGCCATTGTCGGTAAGCCGAATAAACAGTTTAATACAACATTTGCGGTTTTTCTTCCAACACCAGGCAGTTTAACTAACTCTTCAAAATTATTCGGTACTTTGCTGTCATAATTACTTATTAATATCTGACATAAAGCGATGATATTTTTTGCTTTACTATTAAATAGCCCAATAGATTTTATGTATTTTTTTAAGCCCTCTTCACCAAGCCCTAAAATTTTTTCTGGTGTGTCATAAATTTCAAACAAAGATTTAGTCGCTAAATTCACTGACACATCTGTTGCTTGAGCTGATAATATTACCGCTACTAATAGGGTAAAATCGTTTTTATAAATTAACTCAGTTTTTGGGTTTTCATTATTCTTGCTAAAAACTTCAAAGATTTTATTAACTATTTCTGCTTGCATGGTGTATAATGTTACAAATAAAATTAAACATATCAGGTTTTTAATGTTAGAAAATAAAAGTTTTAAATTTATAGAAAATGAGATAAAAAATAATAAAGTAGTATTGTTCATGAAAGGTAGCAAAGAAGCACCTATGTGTGGGTTTTCTGGTAAAGTAGTTGCTATTTTGACTAAGCTCGGCGTTGAATTTCATGATATTGATGTGTTATCAGATCCCAAGTTACGTGAGTCTTTAAAAGTTTTTAGCGATTGGCCTACATTCCCACAATTATATATTAATGGTGAATTAGTCGGAGGTTGCGATATCGTAACAGAATTATATAGTAGTGGTGAACTTGAGAAGATGCTGAAATAATATTGTCATACCGCGACTTTAGTGTCATTCTTAGCAACGGCGGGAACCCAGAAAAAAGTCTGTCATACTAGCTAGCTTGACTGCGGTATCTTAGGACACATTCTATGGCACAAGATCCCGTGATCAAGTCACGGGATGACAATATAATTGACTGGATCCCCGCCGTTGCTAAGAATGACATATACAATAACAAATTACAAAAAAACATGAATAAAAACTTTGAATATCCTGAAATAGCAAGTATCGAACAGCCAGCAAAAAAATTGGTAGTATTACTGCATGGTGTCGGCTCTGATGGTCATGATTTAATAGGATTAGTACCATATATTAAAGACGATTTACCAGATTGTCATTTTATTTCGCCGCATGGCATCGAGCCTTATGATATGGCTCCATATGGCAGACAATGGTTTAGTTTACAGGATCGTAACCCTGATATTATATCTAAGCTTCTGGTAAAAAATATTTCTAAGCTTGAAGATATTATTAAGCAAAAGCAGGAAGAGCTAAATTTAACCAATAAAGATACGATAATTATTGGATTTTCGCAAGGTACTATGATCGGGTTATATTTAACTCTCATTCAAAAAGAGCCGTTTTATTGTACTGTAGGTTTTTCGGGTGCATTAATTCCGCCTGCTGAGATTAATAATAAGACCACGCCTATATGCTTGATTCATGGAGAGCTGGATGATGTAGTAAGTGTTAATGAAATGTATAACGCTTCACACTATTTATCCAAATATCATATACCTCATAGCGGGCATAAATTAACAAGACTTAGCCATTCAATAGATGGTAGAGGGATTGAGATTGCTGTTAATTTTGTCTATCATCCCGCGACTTGATCGCGGGATCTTAGGACACAATCGGTGATACAAGACCCCGCGATCAAGTCACGGGGTGACAGACAACCAACAAATAAATACATGAGGCATAATGAACATTTTTAATAATAAATTACAAGAAATAGATAAAGAAATTTTTGAAATAATTAAGCATGAAAAAACCCGTCAAAATAGTGTGATTGAGCTTATTGCATCTGAGAATTTCGTAAGCCCTGCGGTGCTTGAAGCACAAGGCTCGGTGTTGACTAATAAATATGCTGAAGGATATTCAGGTAAGCGTTTTTATAATGGTTGTGAAGAAGTAGATAAAGCTGAAAATTTGGCGATAGAGCGAGCAAAAAAGCTATTTAACTGTAAATATGCCAACGTGCAACCTCATTCCGGTTCGCAAGCAAATCAAGCTGTGTATCTTGCTTTAATGCAGCCTGGTGATACTGTGCTTGGTATGTCTTTAGATAGCGGTGGGCATTTAACGCATGGCTCAACTGCTAATATGTCAGGTAAGTGGTTTAATGCAGTTTCTTATAGCGTCGATAAAGAGACTTACTTAATTGATTATGATGAAGTTCAGCGATTAGCGGAGCTACACAAGCCAAAATTGCTTATAGCTGGTTTTTCAGCTTACCCACGCAATCTTGATTTTGCTAAATTCAGAGAAATAGCTGATAAGGTAGGAGCATATCTTATGGCTGATATCGCTCATATTGCGGGGTTAGTTGCGGCAGGTGAGCATCAAAGCCCTATTCCGCACGCTCATATTGTTACCTCAACTACCCATAAAACACTTAGAGGACCAAGGGGTGGTTTAATTTTGTCTAACGATGAAGAGATAGGCAAAAAAATAAATTCTGCTTTATTTCCTGGTTTGCAAGGTGGTCCGTTAATGCATATAATAGCGGCAAAAGCCGTAGCATTTTTAGAAAGCTTGCAGCCGGAATATAAACACTATATAAAACAAGTTATAAGTAATGCTAAGGCACTAGCTGATAGCTTGCAAGAGCGAGGATATGATATATTAACAGGTGGCACTGATAATCATATAGTGCTAGTGGATTTACGAAAAGACGGCATTACCGGTAAAATCGCTGCTAATTCTTTAGATAGAGCAGGTATTACCTGCAATAAAAATGCTATTCCTTTTGATGAAACTTCGCCTTTTATTACTTCAGGTATTAGGCTCGGTACACCAGCCTGCACTAGTAGAGGGTTTAAGGAAAAAGATTTTGTGCTAGTTGGTCATTTAATAGCCGATATTTTAGATGGTTTAAAGAATAGCGAAGATAATAGCAAAGCCGAGCAGAAAGTATTAAGCGAAGTAACAAAATTAATTAAATTATTTCCGTTTTATGGCTGATTTAAAAAGACCTAATTGGATAAAAGTAAAAACTCCTAACTCTTCAGAATATTATAATACAAAAGATTTAATCAAAAATCTCAAGTTAAATACTGTGTGCGAGGAAGCTTCTTGCCCTAATATTGGTGAATGCTGGTCAAAGAAACATGCAACTGTGATGATCTTAGGTTCTGTCTGTACTAGAGCTTGCAGGTTTTGTAACGTTAAAACTGGTAGACCGGATTTGCTTGATCCGCATGAACCGCAAAGGCTAGCGGAAGCAGTACAAAAGCTGGGTCTTAAACATGTAGTAATTACTTCGGTTGATCGTGACGATCTAGAAGACGGCGGAGCTACGCATTTTGCAGAGTGTATTAGTGAAATTCGCAAATCTTCACCAAATACTACTATCGAGATCTTAACTCCTGATTTCTTAAGAAAAGATGGAGCAGCGGAAATAATAGCAAACGCAAAACCTGATGTTTTTAACCATAATGTTGAGACTGTCCCGTCTTTATATAAAACAATTAGACCAGGGGCTAGATATTATAACTCTCTAAGTTTACTCCATAACATTAAAAAACTATCACCGGAAGTTTTTACAAAATCCGGTATGATGGTAGGGCTTGGCGAAGAAATCAGCGAAGTAGTGCAGGTTATGGATGATTTAAGAGAAGCAAAGGTTGATTTCCTAACTATTGGGCAATATTTGCAACCTACGAAGAATCACGCAGAAGTAGCAAAATACGTTACCCCTGAAGAGTTTAAATATTTAGAACGAGTAGCACGCACAAAAGGATTTTTGATGGTTTCCGCAAGCCCACTAACCCGCTCTTCATACCATGCTGACGAGGATTTTGAGAAGTTAAAGGAAAATTATAGGCAAACTCTGTGTAATACTGTGGCTTGATCACGATAGTAAATAAAAGCAATTATAGAATAATTTATAAAACAACTTGCAAAACCTTATATTATTATGAAGAGCTTGGAACTGCTTATAAAGCTATGGCTAAAGATATGAAAGCTGAAGAAAAAGCCAATGAGTGGATAGAAGCATTAATAGATAATTAATAAGTAAAAGCCTAATTGACATTTTAAAAAAACTCCTTAGAATCTTTTGCAAGAATAGCAGCGATGTTATTCTAGGGTGTAGCAGCTCTAAATCTAAGATGGTATGCATTAGCCATAAATTGATGTAATCCTCGACTTTATTAAGGTCGGGGAGATTTTAGGCATGTACAGAGCTTTAAGCTTAAAACCTATTATAAGCTGATCTTAGACAGTTTTGCTACCTCCCCGACCACCAAGAGCTTACTCTTCGGTGGTTTTAATTAATTGGAGGTATTAAATGTCAAATCACAACAAACAAACTATTTACGATCGTGCTTTAAATTTTGCTGAATATGAAATAAATAGGTTACAAGATGAAATCACATATTTATTAGAAAATCCTGGAACAAAAGAAGATGTTGAAAGAGTAGAGCAGCGTTTTAAGGAACTTGAAAAAATATTTTTTTGAAATAACATAATATTATTTTTACTTGGTTGAACCTTTTAACAGCGTTGTTGCATGGCTCAAAAAAAGTATTTGATGTCATCCCTTGTAGGTATTGTTGCGTGGATCGAAAAGCACCTTCGATGTCATCTAGTTGCGTGACCACGGCATCCAAAAAATAATAAAAAACACTAATTTTATTAGTATTTTTAACTGGATCCCGTGAATAAATCACGGGATGACAGGGTAAAACCGATCTACACAACGATACCGCCAGGGGATGACATCTATCTTAAGAAAAATTATACAATAATGATAAACGTAGAGATTATAAAAAACTACAGCAAGTGGCGTGAGCATAAGCAAATAAATAAGGCTTTGATTAAAAAAATTACTCAAAAAACCTTATCACAATTTGATAATTTTAGTGAAATAAAGCAATTCGAACTATCAATTTTGCTAACAAATAACGAAGAAATATTGACCTTAAACAAGCAATTTCGTAATATAGAAAAAGCAACCAACGTTCTTTCTTTTCCTGCTAATGAATTAAATTGGCAAGATTTGCGTTTTAGCGGTAACGAAATAGCTTCTAGTAATAAGCCTATTATCCTTGAAAATTTAGGGGATTCTGATTATATGCATTTAGGGGATATAGCATTTTGCTATGATGTAATATATAATGAATCATACGAGCAACAAAAAACTTTTGAGAATCACTTTATTCATCTTTTAATACATAGTATTTTACACTTAATCGGGTTCGATCATCAAAATGACACAGAAACAAAGATCATGGAAAATCTAGAAATCGAGATATTATCATATTTCGGTATATCCTCCCCTTATTTATTAATTAAATAAAAAAATTTATGTTAAAATCTTCAAAAAAAGAAGATGACAGTAAAAAGAATCACGATAATAAGTCAATTTTTCACTTACGAAAATTATTCTCACCGATAAAATCTTTATTTTCAAATAAAGTACCGGATGATTTTTTTAGCGTTATAAAACGTCTAAAAACTAATAGTCAGAAAATGACTTTAGATGAACGTAATATTTTAGCTAATTTGCTAAAATTAAAAGGCAAAACCATTGAAGATATAATGGTACCACGCTCTGATATTGCGGCAATAAAACTTACTACAAATATAGAAGAATTAAACGAATCTATTAAGGTAAAAATTCCACATACCAGAACTCTAATATATGATGGTACTTTGGATAATATAGTTGGTTTTATTCATATCAAAGATCTATTTAAAGCATTAGTTACGAAACAAAATTTTCGCTTAAAAAAGCTAATACGTAAGCATATAATCGCTGCACCCTCTATGAAGCTATTAGATTTGCTTGCAAAAATGCGTCGTGAGAAAACTCATATTGCTATAGTTATTGACGAGTATGGCGGTACTGATGGCTTAGTAACCATCGAAGATGTCATGGAAGCATTAGTTGGGCGAATCGATGATGAACATGATCAGAAATCAGAGTATGATAACTATAAGGTCATTAATAACTCAACAATTATTTCAAACGCACGTGTTGAAGTGGAGGTGCTTGAAGAGATAATCGGCGAGAAACTAAAAGATGATGATGATGAGTTCGATACCATAGGCGGTTTAGTGCTTACGAAAATGGGCAATGTTCCCGCTGTGGGTACTAAAATAAATGTTTCAGAAAATATTGAAATTGAAGTAACGGATGCAAATCCTCGCTCATTAAAGCAAGTCAAGATTACGCTTAAGAACAGTTTAAAACGTGCTAAATCATCTTAAATCTTTATTACAAAACTATAACAGTATTCACCCTGAAGAAATTATTTCCAAAGAAAAAATGCTAGAGTTTTTGGATAATTTTACATACTCAAATGATTTGGAGAATTGGAATGTAAAACGAGGGGCGAGTATGCACAGCCTATACTTAATAGGCGAGCATACGAGTTCCCTAAAGTTTTGCAGAGCCAATTCTTCAAAGCAGAAGAGTATGGGGCATTTTACTGCCTCTGCGTTCCTACTTAATCATGATCAAACTAAGTTTCTATTGATGCATCATAAAAAGCTTAATAAATGGCTTCAACTTGGTGGGCATTGTGAAAGTGATGATATATTAACTGAAGCAATTAGAGAAGCACGAGAAGAGTCAGGCATTAATGAGATTGAGGCAGTAAGTAATAATATTTTTGATATAGATGTTCATTATATCCCCCAAACCCTTAAAGATCCCTCTCATTATCATTATGATATACGTTTTTTATTAAAAACAATAGATAATGATAATTTCATAAAAAACAATGAATCACATGAACTAAAGTGGTTTAGTTTTGCTGATTATCCACAACTAGGTGTAGAATTAGAACGCTCCGTTACTCGCATGATAGAGAAGTTTAAGAATGTATAGCCGAAGCGGAATAAAAAGGATATATATGTCATCCCGTGACTTGATCACGGGATCCAGAAAGTCTTTAAAAGCACTGGATTCCGTGGTCGTAGCCACGGAATGACAGATTAACGGTATAACCATTTTATCTAGGTTTAGCTATATAATTTATATTCAAGGTATAAATTATACATCACTTATTTAACACAATTTAAATATTTTTTTATAATTGCCAACTCTATTTAATATTTCTACCTAGAATTTAAAAAAATTTTGTTAATATCATAAAACAAACTAACAAAGGAGAAATATTATGTCTGAATCAGAAAATAATTCGAAAGAATCATTATTAGAAGGGGCAAAAAATTTAATAAATACAACACAAAAAATATTAGATACAGCGAAAGAGGCACTAGACCATCCTGAATCATTATTAGGCAGGGCAAAGGACTTAATGAAGAGTTCAGAGAAACAAGAGCAAGAAAAAAAAGCAGATTCAACTGAATCAAAAGAATAATGTTAGAGCTCTTAATTAAAATAACAAAACGGATAAATATAGTATCTTTTGATAAAGCTTATTGTTAATTTTATTATAATGGTTTAAACACCATTAAGAAGAAAATAACAACCAGACTAATAAATGCTGGCCATCCTAAGTAAAACCATAATTTAAATAACTTATAATATTTCTCTGGTAAGGATGCTTGCTGTTTTAATGCCTCAACTGCCATATTTCTTAGCTGAATTTGGATCCATACCACTGGAAGCCAACAAATTCCAGCGATTATATATCCTATATAAGTTAAGAAAAGCCATAATTCAGAATAATTATGACCAAGCATATTTACTAATATTATGCCACTAACTGGTTGAATTATCACAGTTGGAGTAGTAAAAAGAAAATCAGCAATAACTGTAGTCCGAGCTACATATGCTTTCGCATACAAATCACCAGTTTTATTTGCCCACCACATAAAAAAAGCAGTGCCAATTCCAGTACCAAATAAAATAGTAGAGCTAATAATATGAATAGTTTTTATAAAAAGATATGCCATTATTTGTCTCTTTCTATAGCCATTATTACTAAAGTAAGTAATATTATCGGAATATTTTTTAGTATTGGACCTAGAGGATCCAACCATAATATTGGCTTAAGATATGTTAATAGTAAAGTATAAAATAATATTAGTAAAATTCCCAGAATAATATCCATAAAGCAGCTTCCATATAATATGTAAGGTGCTATTTGCTTATTAAAACCCAGTGATATTATAATTTGCTTGCTAGCATCATAAGCAAAAATACTTGAAATAATTCCTGTCATTATCCAAAATAACCCTAAGGCAATTTTTATTATAGGTTTTAGAAAATAAAGCCTAGCATGCCATATAGATTGTACGGTTAAAGGTTCTGTTGTAAGACCTTGCTGCAAGCTTCTAGGAATTATAGAAGTAAAATCAATAAAATCTTTTTTATTAGCAATATTAGGTTGAAGCAACATATTATACGCTGTAGAATTAATAGGTCCTATTTTGAAAAAATCCTCTAACTTAGAGGCTATTTTAATGAATATTAAAGGAATTTTTATCAGTCTTGCAGGTTCGACCCCAAGCCATCTTCTAAATCCAATCAAGATGTCCTTCATAGTAACTATATCAGGTCCAACTATTTTTAATAATCTACAAATTTTTCCTTTTCTTTCTACACAATGAATGATTACTTTCGCTAGATCTTCAATATGGATAGGTTGAAATTGTTGTAAACCGTCACCTATCAGAGGAATAAAATACGGTAATGTTGCTAAAGCCCTAAATAATGATGTACCGCCATAGCAACCGCTCGCATAAATGAGAGAAGGTTGTAAAACTACCCAATCTATATTTTCTAATTTTTGTAAATATCTTTCTGTTACTTTTTTCGTTAAAGCATAAGCTGTGTTTTCTTCATCATCTATTCCAAGAGCTGAAATATGAATAATTCTTTTTACGTTAGTAATAGTGCAAGCCTTAAATAGAGCTTTTGGACCGTTGATATGAACATTTTCAATATTATTAGCACGACTAGACGTTAATACACCTGAGACATTAATAACTATATCTATCTTCTCTAATTTATTTATCCAATCTTGAGGGCTAAGAGCTGTATTAAAATCACAATGTATAATTTCTGCAGTAGGGAATTTTTTTCTAGTAGATTCAATATCCCTAACGGCACATACTACTTCATAATTACTTTTTAATAATGCAGCAGTAATATATGATCCAATAAAGCCGTTAGCTCCAGTTACTAATATTCTCATGTTCAATGCCAATTATCTATATCAATTTGTAATTCTTATAAGGTGGAATAAAATATGATAAAATTTTTCCTGCATAGTTTTGTGGAATCGTTCACATATTCCATTAGTTTAAGGACTATAGGCTTTAAATAAGCTTTATTCTAGTAATTCAAAATTAGTAGATCCTTGTCAATTTTAAAACCTTTAAAGCGTTCAAGTACTGACATACCAAGAAGAGAAACATCCAGATCCCCAAGTCCGATATGTCCACTAACATCCTTAAATTCTTTTCCTATTATTACACTATCTAATTTTATAGGAGCGGCTTTATTCTCACCATTAGCAGTTAAATAAGTTCTAGTATATTTTAGCTGAGTTAGATCGAATCCTAATTTTTGGGCATCTTCTTTGGTTAAAGCTACATCACTTGCCCCAGTATCAACCATGAAGCTTATCTTAACATTATTCACATCAGCATCAATATAAAAATGTCCGTCTCCACTACGAGCTATTATTATTTCGCCAGCTTCCGTAGACCAGTTATATGATGGAATTAGTACTGATGCTACTCTTTGATAAGCATAATTTAGCTCAAATCTAAAAGCATAGCCGATGATTATAACTAAAAAAATTGCTGCCCAAGCTGCTAATTGCAAACAAAATTTACGTATTTCATTTTGACTTATAGTACTATAAATTACACTAAATAATATTAATAACGATGCACAAAAGCTTCCTATATTTTGCGGCTCTTTAAAAAACTTTGGATAGTGCTGATTGATATATTTATATGCTAAGCCGGTTACAAATATAGTACCGCAAATTATAAATATAAGTTTTATGTATTTTCTGTCCATATTGAAAGTATAACAATTAATATCAAAAGTGGAAGCCACCTTTTATTTTTGATACTTTTTAATTTATTCTTTTCCATAAGGAGGTGCAGAAATGCACTTTTTTATAGAAAATCCTCGATATTCTCTAAAAACAACCTAGCCCTATGAGAAGCTGGTTTGCTAAAAAACTCTTGGGCTGGCTGATTTGCTAAAATCTGTCCTTGATCCATAAAAATAATACGATCAGCTATCAGTTTGGCAAATTTTAAGTGATGGGTTACTACTACCATACTCATTTGTTCTTTTAATAAATTAATATTCTCGATCACATCCTTAATATTTTCAGGATCTAATGCCGATGTTGGCTCATCGAACAATAAAATTTCTGGCTTCATCATTAAAGCCCTTGCTATTGCAATACGCTGTTTCTGCCCGCCGGACAAATTTGCCGGATATGAGTCAAACTTCTGGCTTAGCTTAAACTTCTCAAGCAATTCCTTTGCTTTTAATATAGCTTCATCTTTTGGAATTTTTAAAACATTCACTGGTGTATAAATCAGGTTATCACCTACACTTAAATGCGGAAAGAGGTTAAAATTCTGAAAAACCATCCCGACCTTTAGCCGCAATTTTCTTCTATCTTTTGGCAATAGCTTTTTGCCGTCTACAAGCAAAGTTCCACTAGTTGGTTCTTCTAAATTATTTAAAACACGTAGTAAAGTAGTCTTACCACCTCCTGACGGACCAATTATTACAGTGGTTTCTTTAGCAGTAAAACTTAAATCTATATTTTTAATGCCGTAATTTTTGCCGTAACGCTTACAAACTTTTTCTAAAATAATCATATATTACACTATAAACCTATAGCCATCATAAAGCGGCTTAACATTATCTGGAAGTATTTTTATAATTTCGTGATAATCTATAGTATGACGCATATTTGTCAATAATATTTGCTCTGATTTATATTTCTCTCGCCACTCTAACACTTTATCAAGCCCTGCATGGTTTTTATTTGAAGTATAATCCATACAATCTAAAATCCATATTTTTATATTTTGCAAAAATTTTTCTGACTCAGGGGGAAAATTAATAACATCAGGCGAATAAACAAAATCACCTATCCGCAAACCTAAACTATCTATAGGACCATGGTTTTGTCTAAAAAATTGTATTTCAATTGTGTTAATCTTAATTTTATCAAAAAAACCAACATTTTTAGTTTCAAATATCTGTCCTTGCTTGAATAAATTAGTACTAAACAAATAATCAAATTTTTTATGCAAATTTTCAGCACTATTATTTTCGGTATAAATTTCTAGCGGTTTATTCTGCATAAAAGCAAATATCCGCAAATCATCAATTCCGTTAAGATGATCGGAATGATAATGGGTTAATACCGCACAATCAAGTTTATTTATCTTTTCTCTTACTAACTGATGCTTGATATCAAAGCCAAAATCAACTAATATTTGACTATTTTCATCGTTGATATATATTGCTGATCTAGTTCTTTTATTGTACTTTGAATCTGATAAACATATAGAGCAACCGCATCCGATTACCGGTACGCCTATAGATGCTCCGCAGCCCAGTATTGTCACCTGTAACATAAACTAATAAAATAATGTTTGAAGTTTTTTATAATTTTTGCGGTTTAAACCAAGAAATATTTTTATTCTTAAATAAAATTACTAATACCGGGATGTTTGCCTATTTTTTAAGAATATTTTCTTTTTGTTTTAATATCGCTAATTTTGCCATAATATATATTTTATACTGTATATATCTTTATATTCAACTAAAGAAAATCAAAAACGATAATGAGCGACAAAATAAATTTTGGCATAGTTATAATAAATTAGTTGAAATCGGGATAGTATATGGCGTATCTGGTTTGGTTTTTACTGCTCTTAAATTTACTGTTAATTTACCACGCCCTTATTGTAGCCTACCTGAGGGAAGTTTTATCACTATATTAAATACTGCAAGTGAAAGATGCTTATCGAGTTTTCCAAGTAGTCACGCAGCACTTAGCGTTTTATTAACGTATTTTATTTGGAATTATGTAAAATTACCAGTTAAAATATTAATGATTTGTGTTATTATATTAGTGTCTCTATCTCGCATTAGTCTTGCTATGCACTATCCAAGCGACATAATTTATGGTATTATCACCGGACTTATAACAATATTAATTGGTAAGCTAATTTACCGAATTTTTAAAAATAATATAATAAGATGGGTGGGCAGGTTTATTCTTCGTCATTGCGAGGAAAAACTGTAAGTTTTGTACGTGCACAATCTCAGGCGTTTTTCTTCATGAGATTGCCACGTCGCTACGCTCCTCGCAAGGTATTGTTGCGTGGATACCAAATCGTCATTGCGAGCGACTGCAAGGAGCGTGGCAATCCAGAAAAAAATAATAAAAAATATTATAAAGTTATTTACTGGATTGCTTCGTCAATTACTTCGTAATTTCCTCGCAATGACGACTCTCGATCCACGCGGGCAATGCCTCCTCGCAATGACGGCGATCAAGCCATGGGACGACACACATTTGGAACAAATATATGTTACTATATCGAAAATATTTTATAAAAAATATCCTACCTCTGCTTATAGTCATTACTTTTTCAATGACTAGCTTGGTATGGATTACTCAAGTATTAAAGCTTTTATATTTATTTGACAAAGGTATAAAAGTTATGGATTTCTTGAGTTTAATAATTTTAGTACTGCCTACCTTATTATTTATTCTGTTACCCATCATAACAGTTATTACAATAATTTATATTTATAATAACCTAAAAATTGAGAGGCAATTAATTATATTACAAACTTCGGGAGTAGGTAACCTACAATTAGCCCTACCTGCTTTATATGTTGCATTGATAGTCGCATTACTTGCTTATTATATATCTTCCACTGTCATGCCTTTATCCCATATAAATTTAAAATCACGTTTAAGCTTTATAAAGAATAACTACATATCAAGTATGATTGAGGAAAAGACTTTTAACAAAATAACAAAAGATATTACTGTTTATATAGATAAAAAATCTACAGGGAATGTTATGAAAGGCGTAATCATATTTGATAACCGCAATACTGATAACCCATCCGTAGTATTTGCAAATTCCGGCATACTTAATATATATGAGAATGATCCTATTTTTGAGCTTAGTAAGGGTAGTAGACAAGAATATGATATAAATGGGAATATAACGCAGCTAACTTTTGATTCATTGATGATAAAGCTGCAAAATGATAATCCATTAATCTCACAAAGAACAACACATAATAAGGAAGCAAACGAATATTATATTGAAGAATTGCTTGAACCTCCTGTTGATTTAAATCCCATGAAAAAAATTAAATTAATTGCCGAAGCCCACCAACGAATCATTTGGCCTTTATATAATTTTGTATTACCATTTTTAGCATTGGCAGTTTTCTTAAAATATCCTTATAGTAAAAAAACAACTTTCATGCCGATATTATTTGCTGCTTTATCAGTATTAATAGCCACTTCTGCTCACTTTACATTACAAAATTTTGCTTCAAAAAATTTAGCTTTTATTACTGCTTGCTACTTGAATATATTCTTTATTTTATTAATAGGGTTATATTTATTTATACGTAAAAGAATATAGTTCCCCTATCATCCCGTGATTTATTCTATAGTACCGGACATTTTTAAAAAAATGTTATATTTTTTCAGATATAGGTGACCTTATATGTCATTCCCGCGGAGGCGGGAATCCAGGAAAAAAAGTCTAAATATAGCAATTTTTTAAAATTAAAAGCTCGATATTATCTCGCTTTATGCTGGATTCCCGCCTCCGCGGGAATGACATAGAAGCCATACAATAACGCTAGCTTTTTCCTGCAATGATGCTAATTTTTTCAAACTATCCGGTATATAGTATTTCGTTATTCTCTCCTAAAGCCCCAACTTCGTTTGGATTAAGTGGTGGTACATTCTCATTTACTGGCGGATTTGGTGCTGATGGCTTTGGTGCTTGTGGCTCTGGCTGAAGCACTGCTTGTGGTTGTGGTGGATCAATTTCATCATATGGATCTTTATATTGCGTTTCTTGAGGTATCTTAACGCTAATTTAGGATAAGGGATAGATAGAAAGGTTAGAGATATAGGGTTTAAAGGTGATTAATGTTGAGTTATGATAGATTTTTTAATAAAAGATCAGTAACTCAACATGAAAAGATGTATCATAACTGTATATTAT
>CAJYCS010000028.1:0-26062 GCA_913697995.1 Stiretrus anchorago | reverse complement strand
GAACATACAAGGCATAGATCTCCTGTTAATTTCTTGGTGCATATTCTAGCTTGTGTTACTGCTTATGCTATCACTAAATCTCATGCAAAACTTGATGTTTTAGCTCCAGAAAAACTTCTCTTATCCTAAATTAGCGTTATTAATATTTTTAGCATCTGCTGCAATATTATGTAAATTCCTAATCACTACATCATTACTTGAAGAGGGAGTGGGATTGATGAATTTATAGTTACTTCCATCATGAGTAAATTTTATTTTTGCTTCTGATGCTAATTTTAATTCATTTATAGCTAGGTCATTCTCAGTTTGATCAAAACTTTTATCTTTTGAAACATAAATAGTACCTATTTTACTACCTATGCGTGAGTTATTAAATATTGTATTGGAATTAACAAAAATATTTTCTAGGTATAAACACTGATTATTTAATGTTAAAGTGTTAGAATTAAATCCGTCGTTTAAAGTAAGTGTAGTAATAGGGTCCCCATTGTTACTAATTATAACAACTTCTGCTCCTACATTAATCGTAGCAGAGCCGCTATAACTCTCAAATTCAATAGAATCTCCAAAACCATTAATATTTATTTTATTACTACTAGTTTCAACAGTAATACCATTATCATATGAAATTTTTGTATGATTCAAACCATTGCTATTATTATAAATAACTGTAGAATTATTTATAAAACAGGAGGGGGTAGTAAGAGTAAACATACATTGAGAATTATCAATTGTTATAGGACCTAAATTATTATTGGAATTATTTATTGTTAATCTACTCATATCTTAACCTATTTTTAATTGTTGGTAGCAAAAACACTACACATAATAAAATTAATTATCAATTAAAAATTTAAGTTACCTACTAAAAAATTAATTGATTTTTTAGTAATTTACGTATATTGATAGATTAACTTTTAATTAATCTTTATAAAATAAATGCCTAATAAAATTATACCTACCCCTTTTGAAGCAATTAAACAAAATAATATGGCAGCATTCAAAGCTTGGCTTGAAGCAGGCGGAAATCCTAATGCTGAAGACGAAAATGGTAATAGTCTTGTTGAATTGCTTGCCACTCGGCATAATTTGAAGGGATAAAAATACTTTCACCTTATAACCCCGATATGAGCGTAAAACGCAATAGTGTTGGTGAGTTTAGTAAGAATATTGTAAATTTAGTAAGTACAGGAAGTAGAGAATTAAAAGATTTTATTGAACTCGAAACAGCATTTTATGAAGAAGATTTTAGCCAAGCTAAAATAATACTCAATATGTATCCATCCCAGATAAAAGTAAGGTTATTACATAAACGTGATAACCCTAAATACAAGCAAATAATAGAATTTAGCAAATTAAAACTAAAAGCTTTAAATCCAAATTATATTAAACATGATAAGTCAACTTTACCAAAATACATAAATAAATTGGATCAACTTTACAAATTTATGAAGTGTAATCCTTATTTTAATAACAAACCAATAAAAAAATTTTTAGAAAATAAGATTCATGAATATAATACAACTGAAGAATTAACCTTAGAAAGTTTTGAAGAGTTTGAAAACAATTATTTAGGAGAGGACAATGTGACTATATTAGGATAGTAATTCTTAAGTTAACACAAAGGACTTATTTATATACGTCTAATAAATGAAGAGTTGGTAGATGAAGTTTAATTTGGAAAAGAGTAATCGGCTTCGGAGTCTTTTGACCGCAGCGTATACTTAATACGTGAGGATCAAAAGCGAAAAGCATTGTCGCCAATTTTTCAAATAAAACGAGTATACTACCAACGAGTTAATTTAACCTCTTCCTTTATAGTTATCTTTATTATTAGGTTTTACAAAACTTTTCCATTTATGAGTATTAGGGTTTGCTGGTTGTGGTCTGTAAATATATCTAGTTAATAGCCGGTTACCTATTTCTCTTAAATTTTGTTGAGAGGTTTGGTATCCCATATTATTATTATTTTGTTGGTTATTTAATTTCAATTCTTCTGTAAGAGAATTTATTATTATTTTCTTATTCACAATTAAATTACTAGTAGGTATTTTTTTTAATTCTTCCGATACAATATTTTTTATTTCTTCGCGTGTTTCATTATTAATTGGATTTATTCCATCTACTGCCGCTATTGCGGAGCTTATTATTTCTTTTACTAATTTATCTTCAGTTCCACGATTTGATTGAAAAAAATTATGCTGGGGATGATTTATATTTGAATTGATATTTATTGATGATACCCACGCTTTTTTATCCAAATTTTCTAACTTAGGTAAACGTGGTGGCTTTGGCGGGGGGAGATTATATGATGGATTATTTTTATCAAGTTTATTTAATATTCTTTGGGCATTAATTTCTGTTTCTAAAAACGCTTTTACTTTTGCATGACCGTACCGCTCAGCAATAGATAAAATAGTCCTATCACTATTTTCTATTTCTAAATTAGCTCCATTTTCTACAAGCATTTTTACTAGCTCTAAATTACCATTTTTACAAGCTAAACGCATTGGAGTGTTACCTTTTACATTAGATTTATTTATATCAGCTCCATACTTTAATAGCAGTATAGCTGTTTCTAAATCCCCTTTTTCGCATGCAGCCATTAAAGTAGTAGTACCATCAATATTAGGAAAATCGCATTTAGTTTTATGATTCATCAAAAGCATAAACATTTTCAAATTCCCATCGTTATAGGCACTATATAATAAAGTATTACCTGTGTCAGGATTAATAATATTAGGTTCCGCTTTACTTTGTAGTAAAAGCTCAGTTATTCTTACAGAATTATTTTTATAAGCTGCAAATAAGGGCGTAATTTTGTTATAGTCAGCTATATTAGGATTAGCACCTTTTTTCAATAAATTTAATACTATTGCTTCGGAACCCTTAGAACATGCTATATTTAGCGGGATAAGACCTTCTGACATTTTTAAATTAGGGTCAGCTCCATTTTCTAATAAAATTTGCGTAATTGCTTCAGAATTTTTAGAACAAGCTATAATTAATGGAGTAAGGTTATCTTTACTTATACGATTAGGCTCTGCACCTTTCGCTAATAAAATCTTTACTAACTTTAAGGATTCATTAGTGCATGCTGCCATTAAAGGAGTACTATTTATGTTATTGGGATGATCGGGTTTAGCTCCATATTCTAACATTAAATTCGCTATTTTTGTAAAATTATTTTCACAAGCATTATGGAAAACTGTACAACCATCTATTGGATCAATAGCATTAGGATTAGCTCCACCTACTAACAAAATCCGAACCATTGATATATTCTTATTATCAACAGCAATAAATAAAGGTGTAACGCCTAAAATATCATTATTAATTAAATCAGAATTTAAATTAAATACTATCTCTCTTAAAGTAATTGATACTTCATATTTATCCTTTATTTCATTATTGTGATTTGCCTCAATTAAATTTATTAATGTACCTGTAATAAAATCTTTCATATTTTTATTATTAATATTACTAATAAAAATATGAAAATTTTTTATATCTTTTTCTGATAAATAATTCTTAAACAATTCACAAAAACGCTTTTCTTCAAAAGCTAAATATTCTTGTAATTCTTTTATTAATCTTTCTTCAGAAATGCCCTTTTGTAAAATATAAGAAAACTTTTTAGCAATTGACTCATTTGCAGGATTACGAATAGTTTTAAATTTAACAATATGACCGTCTGTGTCTTTTTGATTAAAAGTAGTAGCTTGATAATTTTCAAGCTGATCATATAAATATTGCAAATGAGGATTTAAATTATTTTCATTTAAATAACGAGTAATTGAATTTAAACGAGCATTCTCTTGAACTTCTGTAAGTTCTTTATATCTAGATTTTATATGAGTTACTATTATGCTTCCTGGATTTAAGAATGATATATCCTTATTTGCTGTTCCTCCATAACATGACCAAAGCTGAACATATATAGGAGCTTTAGGTATAAGATCTTGTAATTGTCGAAAAAAGTCTTTGGTTCTAATGTTTCTTTCACTTAATGTTATAATATGTTCTTTTTCAAATCTTAAACCGTGAGCTAAAATATCAATTCTAGTATTAGGTCCAATTCGTACATTATGTTTTTTTAATTCATTAGCTACATTTTGTATTTCAATGCTATCTATTCCGTTTCCTATTATTAAGCAATCTTTTCTATCATATAATTTTGAGACTTCAGGATTATAAATAAATTCAGGGCCTATTATACACAGTGCCTTTAGCTCTCTAGGTTCTGCTTTTTCACTAATTACAGCTTTAGACATATTTTTAATAATATTTAATCTTTCTTAATTAATAAGAACATATTTTATTAAAAAAATATAAGTAATTGGTAAAAATTAGTTTAAAAAGCGGTATTGTTGTAATAAAAAAGTTGCAATTAACTCGTAGATTAAAACCATTATCATTACATAAAAGTTTTATTAAATATTTTATCAATCTAAAAAACTAATTTACTTTTTGTATTTTTATTAGTATTCAAATTATACCTAAAATATAAAAAGGATATTAATTATGCTAAAGAATGACACATATAAAGAAAACTTAAATGCAAATATTAGGGATTCGTTATTACAAGATATTAGAGAAGTTATCGAATATAAAAAGAATGATATTACTTATGGTTTACTTACGGGTAGTTTTGGTATTTACAACTATAGAATGCAAGACATAAATAGCTTTATATTTGATGAAATAGCAAAAAAATACCGTAATAATAAAGATGAATTTAAGAAAGGTATTTCTTTTATAAAAGAAAATGCTCACTTATATGCTCCGTTAATCGATCATGACAAAACTAAATTTAGCAATCTTGTCCATGATGATTGTTATCAGGAACTAACAGAGATTATAGGTATGACACCTGAGGAATATCTCAATTCACTTTAGGTTTAACACACCACAAAGCTACTAGTGATATCACGGTTATATAAATGGCAATCGATATACTGCTATTTGTGATATGCCAGAGCATTAAACATGTGGAGGGAGTAAGCCGCCCGATTAGTGAAGAGCCGATGCTACTGCCGATACCAACTAGCATATATTTATCGGCAGTTTTAAACAGATCATTCAGCCAGCAATTTAATGGGGCAAGAAAGCTAACTCCGACTAATATAATAAATATACGAACAAAATTAACATACCATATTGATGAGTTATTTAAAAACCACCATAGAGGAATTAAGCCTAAAATCATTAGGATAAGAGTGCTTCTTAATGTTTTAAGGTAATGAAATTTTTCAGTTAGATGTCCAATTACTGGAATCATAACCATATCAAAAATCAAAAATTCTGTATTAAACTTCATCATTGTTTCCAACGAAATATTAGTAATCAAAGGAATAAAGCTATTCATAAAGACGAACGGTACTATATAAGTCATATAGTAAAAGCCTACAACAAAACTAACTCGTAGAATATTTAGCTTATTATTCCATATTGTGAGTAAATCATTTACTGTGTCATTGCGAGAAAAAACTGCAAGTTTTGACAAAGCAATCTCGGGATAATGAAATGAGATTGCCACGCTCCTTTTAGTCGCTCGCAATGACATTTCGCTCTTCCTTAAAAAATAACCGACAAGTGCAGTAAGTCCGCCAAATATAAAGCATACCCGCCAGTAACCGTTATAATCAGTATTTAAAACTATAGTACTGATATAAGATGCGAAGATAATCCCAAACATGGTAGAGGTATTATAAAGGTAAGAAGCTTTAAAGGCTTTTTTTTCTTCTTTATTCTCTAAAATAAATAACTTAGCAATAGCACATTCTCCTTCAGAATATATACCCTGCATAGTCCTAATTACGACTAATAATAGCGGTGCAAGCCATCCTATTTGAGCATGTGAGGGTATCAATCCTATTAAAGCAGTGGTTAAAGCAACGCCGATTAAAGAGTGAGATAATGCAAAAACTCCACCATATTTTTTAGCAATTACTCCAAAAAAGTAAGAACCTATAGGGCGAGTAAATAGGGAAGTAGCAAGAACGCTATAAGTTAAAATTAACGCTACTATTTTATCGTGATTCGGAAAGAAAATGCCGGCAAGAAGTGGAGCGAGAAATCCATAAAGTGCGGTATCAAAATGATCTAATGCATTACCGATTAATATTGAGATGTCTCTTTTATTTAAGGAGTTTTTCATTTTGTAGGCATATTATATAATCTATAGCTAATAAGATACCATAGATGATAAACGACAAAGCTACCAACTACAGCAGAAATAGAAAATAGGAAATCACTACCATTAACTGTGCCGTAAGGAACGCTAGAAGATAAAGCACCAGCATAAATACCTACGCTACACATAGAAAAGTATGAAAATAATGCTGTTCTAAATTCATATCCTTTAAATTTATCAATCAATATTAAAATATTGCAGATAAAAATCGATCCTAAGCAACTTCCGATCAATATAACATATAATATATTTAGATTTTTGTTCCAACCATGTAGTGGTAATAAAATAAAGCATATGAGTAGGACTAAAGTTAATATGAAATTAGCTAAATATTTATTTGCTTTATTTATTAGATAACAAATAGGTATTATGGAAAAAAATATTCCTGTAAAAATATATTTCAATATTAGTGATAGATTAATTAATGCTAATTCTTTTTTTAACGCAAATGCTTCATAATACCAAAATATATCTAAGGTAACATAAGATACTACAAATCCTGTTAATATTTGTAATTCCACATTTTTTATCAAAGATGAAAATTTTGAATCCAATTTCAAAGTGTGGATAGTGGGATTAGAATGTAGAAACTCAGTTAAAATATTGATACAGTATAATAAAGCACAAATTATTATGGTATTATTTGTTGGGTTAATGAATTGACTTATTAAGTTTATTATTAGATTTCCACATGCCCATAATAATATTACACAAGCTAAGAAAAAATATTTTTTCTCGCCGGAAGTTTCAATAATCTCTAGTACTGTTGAGGTGAAATATGCAAATATTCCTGCGTTGATTATAATAAAGTTAATTTTAATGAAAATAAAATCATCTAGTAAGACTAAGTTAATAGTACAAAGAATGAGCAATATTAAACTGGTAATAATAATTACTTTATTACTTAATTTATTGATTAGCTGGGTTAAAGCGAAAGCAGCAATTATTGAGCCTAGGAATTTAGTTTGATTGATATTATTTATCTCTTCTCCACCTAAACCTTTATTTATAAGTAAGAAAATTTTAGAAGTATAAAAATTTGTAGCGTTAATACAAGAAAAAATAAATATTCCCAAAAGTGAAAATAAAATTGTCTTATAATCGTTTTTTAAAGTCATAAATTAAGTGTTTGCTAAACATACATACATGGTATATAACTCATAGTTAATAAGTTTACTGTATCAAGATACGATACAAAGGTTAAAACTATTTTAGATATACAGAGTTTAGTATAAATAGTTATTCTAAATAATTAAAGAGATTTGTAATTTCATTAAGATATTTATAGTTAATATTTTAGTATGATGAGCTTATATAGCATTAGATATATAAAATAAATATCTAATGTAGTTTTTATATATGATAAATAATTTAATGTAAGAAAAATAATAATATAATTCGCTACTTAATTTACCTATGGTTATGCACAGAATCCAAAAAAAGATAGGTACTTATTTAAATAGATTAATACAAGATATGCTTAAGGTGTTATATTAATTATTTATTCTTCGAGTTAGTGAGCGAGATTAATGAATAAAAAGATAATAATTGATGCTAATTTCTCAAATGAAACAAGAGTGGTTTTATTGGGACAAAGCAATAATATAGAAGATATTGAATTTCAAACAACAAGAAAACAACAAAATAAAGGTAATATTTATTTAGCAAAAGTAACGAGAATAGAGCCATCTTTGCGAGCTGTGTTCATAGAATATGGTATGGATAAAAGCGGCTTTTTGCCTTTTAGCGAAATACATCCCAATTATTACAATTTACCTGCATCAGAGAAGAATTTTCCAATTAACGCATTTCCTGAGATAGTACCACCTAATATCATTCTTGATGATGAGGTGCGGGCAGCTACTTCATATGACCCATTAATTGATGGTGAAGAAATCGATCTAAAGGCTATAGAGGATTTAGTAGAGAGTAAATTTCAGTCAGAGCTTAATTTAGAAGCAGCAGATGATATTGAAATTATCCAAAGCGATAAGGAAGAAAATATTCCTCAATATAAGCAATATAAAGTACAAGACGTAATAAGAAAAAACCAAATATTACTAGTTCAAGTTACTAAAGAGGAGCGTGGAAATAAATGTGCAGCTTTTACTACTTATGTATCTTTAGCGGGTAAATATTGTGTTTTAATGCCTAATAAAGCAGCACAAAATGGTATATCTCGTAAAATATCAAATGGTGATGAAAGAAAAAGGCTTAAGAATATTTTAAACAAGGTAGTAAACGGCGATAAGAGTCCTTATAGCGTAATTATCAGGACAGCAGGTAGAGGTTGTAGTACTTTAGATCTGAAAAAAGATTATAGCTATTTATCAAGGTTATGGAATAAAATCCGTAAAAGTACTGTTAAATTTCCAGCTCCTTGTTTTATTCATGAAGAAGACAGCATAATACGTAAAACTATACGTGATATGTGTGATCATAATGTCAAAGAGGTCATAATTCATGGGCAAGAAGCATATGAAGATGCGGCAAAATTTATGCAAGATTTGCTACCTTCAGAGATGACAAAACTTAAAGAGCATAAAAGTAAAACTCCTATATTTACTAAGTTTCAAGTAGAGGAACAATTAATTAAGCTATACCAGCCTGTGATAACTTTACCTTCAGGAGGATATATTGTTATTAATCCAACTGAAGCTCTTATTTCTATAGATGTGAATTCCGGTAGATCAACTTCAGAAAAAAATATTGAAGAAACAGCCTTAAAAACTAATTTAGAAGCAGCAAAAGAGATAGCAAGACAAGTTAAACTTAGAGATTTATCAGGTCTTATAGTTGTTGATTTCATTGATATGGATGAGACAAAAAATCGTAAAATTATCGAGAGATCTTTTAAAGAATTCTTAAGTCGTGATCGTGCACGTATACAAACCGGTAATATTAGCCAGTTTGGATTGCTTGAATTTTCAAGGCAAAGATTACGTTCTTCTTTCCTAGAAACTAATTCCTCAATTTGTTCTCATTGTAATGGTAAAGGCGTTGTTAGAGCCGATGAGTCGAATGCTATGCTAATCTTGCGTACTATTGAAAATGAAATTTTCGAAGATAGAATTGATATAATAAATGTTTTTGCTAATGTTTCTTCGGTGATTTATCTACTTAATAATAAACGTCAGGAAATAAAGTTTATTGAAGAGAAATATAATATAAGGCTCAATTTTTATTCTGATCCTAACGCTACATCTGATAGCTATTCAATCGAAAAAGTAAAATTATTAAAGAAAAATAATAATAACCTCAATGCTGGTAAGCCGGTGATTCAAAATCATAGTGCTGATTATACCGAAGAAGAGCCTAAAAAAGAGCAGCTACGTAAAAATAAGCATAAATGGAAAACAGGCAATAATAATAATGTCGTCAGTGAAGAAAAGAAAAAAGTGCCTGAAATAAAAGAAGTAAAAGATCAGGTAGTAAGTGTTGTAAAGGAAGAAGTAGAGATTACGGATGATGGTGTAGTAGTAGAAGAAAAACCACTACCAAAAAAGACAAAACGCAGATATCGTAATAAAAAATCGAATAAGAACCGCCCTGCGGCTAATAAAGAGAGTTCTGTGGCAGAGGATAGCGGGGGCGGTGAGGGATAATATACGTCATTGTGAGGAGATGTGTATCATCCTAAGGTAGTAAGCCTGTGGGGCATTGTCCGCGTGGATCGAAAAACGCTCTCGGTGTCATCCCGTGGCTTGTCCACGGTATCCAGAAAATAATGAAAAATACTAATTTTATTAGTATTTTTAACTGGATCCCGTGAATAAATCATGGGATGACAATTGGAAAACCGATCTACGCGGGCAATGTCGCCACAATATGACACCGATCCTTAAGTTGACACACATGTGCCTATGCAGGAATTACATAAGAAGCAGGTAACACCACCTTGGCTATAGAAAATAAATATTTCAATGAAAACCGAACTACCTGAACGCTCTTTACATATTAGGGGCAGGCTAAATTTTATAGTGCAGCAGATTTTAGAACTTGCTCAAGATAAAATCGCTATGATTATTTTGTATGGCTCTTTTGCTAGAGGTGATTGGGTACGTGATCTACCTAACGGCTATCATAGCGATACAGATATTTTGATTATTTTGAAAAAAGGTAAGTATAAAGGTCATGCTACTTTAAATTTAGAAGATAATATATATAAAAGATTAATAAAGACAGGAGTAATAAACCCTAAACAAATTATTCCTTATGATTCAAGGATATCTATAATTCTTGAATCAATAGAAGAAATAAATAGACAGTTAGAAAAAGGACGTTATTTCTATACCGATATTAAAAAAGAAGGCATTCTTTTGTATGATAGTGGTGAATATATTTTAAGCGAGGCTAAAGATTTACCTTGGAGCGAGATGAAAAAAATTGCTCAAGATTATTTTGAACAGTGGTTTAGAGAAGGATGCGGGTTTCTGATAGATTGTAAATATCCGTTTGAAAGAGGAGAATTAAACAAAAGTGCTTTTTATCTTCATCAAGCTACTGAAAGTTTTTATAATACTATTTTATTAGTTTTTTCTAATTATAAACCAAAATTACATGATATAAAAAAGTTAGGAAGCAAAGCAGAAAATTATAGCAGTGAGTTATTGCAAGTTTTTCCTATTGCAACGCCTGAACAAAAAGAATGTTTTACGCTTCTACAAGAAGCTTATGTTAAAGCAAGATATGACAGAAATTATAAGATCACAAAAGAACAACTGCTTTATCTTATTGAGCGAATAGAAAAATTAAAAGAAATCACTGAAAGGATTTGTATAGCAAGGATTAGTAGGTAGCGTGTCATCCCGTGGTGGCATTGCCTGCGTGGATCATTTTCCCCTGTCATCCCGTGATTTATTCACGGGATCCAGCTAAAAAATACTAATTTTATTAGTATTTTTTATTATTTTCTGGATGCCGTGGTCAAGCAACTAGATGACATCGAGGGCGTTTTCCGATCCACGCAAGCAAAGCCACCACAAGATGACAACGAGAGCGTTTTTCGATCTACGTAACAACGCTACCATAGGATAACATCGAACGCTATCTTTGATCGTGTAGCTTATGACGATTAATTATAAAAAAATCTCTATTGTTTTATGTTCTCAAGTTTTTTTCTGGATTCCCGCCTTTGCGGAAATGACATCAATAGAATCACAAAATGGCTATTAACTTGCTGTATAATGGTCGTGGTGATGATTATTGTAGGTGGGATAACAAGGCTTACTGATTCCGGTTTGTCAATAGTTGAGTGGCGTCCGGTAACGGGTATTTTGCCCCCATTTAGTTATGATACTTGGCAAGCTGAATTCGCTAAATATAAAGCATTTCCGGAATATAATGCAGTTAATTACGGGATGACTTTATCAGAGTTTAAATTCATCTATCTATTAGAGTTTGTGCATCGCCTGCTTGGTAGGGCTACAGGTTTGATATATATATTACCTTTAATGTATTTTTATTTTAAAGGGATCATAAAAAATCGTGATATATTATCTTATATAATTGTTTTGCTGTTATTCTGCGTGCAAGGCTTTATGGGATGGTATATGGTTAAAAGCGGTTTAGTTAATCATCCGTCTGTTAGCCATTTTCGTCTAGCTTTTCATCTAATTATTGCCGTAATTATTTATCATTTACTTTTTTACAAGCTAGTCAAAAATTATTGTGATATTTTACTAATTCCGTCACAAACAAATTTAAAATTACCGCTAATATTTTCTATTGCTGCTATTGCTATAATATATGTACAGATTTTTTTAGGTGCTTTAGTGGCAGGGCTTGATGCAGGACTAATATATGATAGCTTTCCATTGATGGGTGGCAATTTTATTCCTATAGAAATAAAAGATAATTTCATTAGCTTCAAAAATTGGTCTGATCCGGTTTTTGTCCAGTTTATACACCGTCTAGGTGCTTATAGCTTGTCTATAATCGTCATAGCTTTGATTATTTCTTTGTTAAAAGTCAAAAATCCAAAATTAAATAAAGTAGAATTTTATTTGTCTATTGCTTTATTAATACAATTATCTACTGGCGTAATTACTCTTTTATATCACGTTCCTATAATAGCAGCTTCTATGCATCAATTTTTTGCTATAGTGCTTTTATCTATAGTCATTTGGTGCTATTCTCTAATAAAAAATTCTTAATGATCATCACTGTAAACAGCCCTATCGCCTTAAGGTTAGATAAATATTTAAGGCGTCTATATCCTCTTTTGACCCAAGGAGTGATAGAGAAAGCATTGCGTCAAAAGCAAATAATCGTTAATTCTAAAAAAGCAGAAGCGAGTTTAAGAGTAGTGGAGGGTGATGAAATTTTTATTCATGATAAGTTTAATTTACCTATAGCTCAACCAACTAAACTAGTTTTTACTGATGCTGAAATTACATTAGCAAAAAAAATTACCACTGAATATTTAATATATGAGGATGATAATATAATAGCGATTAATAAACCAGCAGGGCTTGCAACGCAAGGTGGTAGTAAAATTAATTTATCGGTCGATTCTGCATTAAAATATTTAAACAGCCAAGGAGCTGATTTTAAGTTAGTACATAGATTAGATAAAGAAACAAGCGGTTTGCTTTTAATTGCTAAAAATTATGTAAGTAGTGTAAAACTTCATGATGCTTTTAAAGAAAAATTGGTTGAAAAGACCTATCTCGCTGTAACCTATGGAAAACCAATGAAAGATCAAGGAGAGGTCAAAACTAACATAGAAAAAAGTAAGGGGAGTATACCTAAAATTACTGATATGAATGATAATAATGGTAAACTTGCCATTACTTATTATAAATTACTTAAATCACTTACCAATAACTTATTTTTGGTTGAATTTATTCCGATTACGGGTAGAATGCATCAATTAAGATTGCATGCTAAATTACTAGGTTGTCCAATATTTGGTGATAATAAATATGGCAATGACAAATTAATGCCGTATAGTAAATATATGTTTTTGCATGCTAGTAATATAGTATTGTCTAAAAAAGTTTTTGGCAAAGAGGTTAATTTAGAAGCAAAATTGCCTTCTTATTTTAATAGAATTTAAGTTTTAGTTTGTATAGAGTTAAAGTTATTATGTTCCGTAGTTATATTTTTTTGTTGGTGCTTTTAGTCATTAATTGTGTTGATAGTTTTGCAGATATTCAGCAAAGAATTAGTGAAGCAGAAAAAGAATATATAAGCAATAGGTTTGTAAATGCTGTTTTTATGTTTGCCGATGATTATAAACAACTACTAACAGGAGCTAAAGGAATTTTTGCTTTAAATGGGGAGCAGTTAAAGGCAAATGAAATGATGCCTATTGCTTCTGCTACGAAACCCATAACTGCCGCAGGAATCTTAAGGTTACAAGAGCAAAAATTATTAAACGTCAATGATAAGATATATAAATATATTGATTTGGAAATGTGGCAAGGCAAAGTACCGGATTGGGCATATAAAATATCAATTCATAATTTATTAACTCATAGTAGTGGTATTGCTGAATATTTTAGTTTTGTGAAACTTGATTTAAATATGACTAGAAAAGATGCCCGTAAAAAAATATTACAATATGTTGCGTCTAAGCCTTTAGAAGTATCTATAGGGAAAAAGTTTAAATATAGTAATACTAATTTCGTTATACTTGGTATGATTATTGAAAAAGTAACTAAAAAAGATTTATGTAATTTTTTTCAAGATGAATTTTTTAAACCATTAAATATGAAATCTACTAGTTTTGCTTCATATAGTGAAACGGCTAGAATTCAAAAAAATGTTGTTAGTTCTAATTATCCAGTAAGATACTTCATAAGCCAAATAATAGTAATAAACCTATATTTAATCCTGTAACTGCCGAATTTGTAGCACTTCCTTGTGCTGATGGCGGGATTATATCAACTCCAAGCGACCTTATTAAATGGTATAGAGCGTTAAATAGTGGCAAAATTCTTTCTACAAAGTCCTATAAGCTTATGACTACTAAGTATTTTCCTGCAAAAGAGATAGATGGACGTAAAACTTACATGGGGTATGGTATCTATATTACTGATCTTGATTCTAAACATACAATGATTCATTTTTCTGGTAAAGCTTTAGGAGTGCAAAGCGAAATGGGATATATTTTGCCCAATAATCTTTATTTTGCTATACTCAGTAACACTATGGTAAAAATTCCTGAAGAAATGCAAGATAAAATTGATCTAAAAAATCCTCTAAACCAAATTGGAATAATTTATTTCAGAGACGCAATAGTAAATGCAGCTATAAAAGATGACAAAAACTAAATGAAGATAGTTACGTGGAATATTAATTCGCTACGTTTACGTATTGATTTATTAAAAAGATTGGCATATGAACATCAGCCTGATATTATTTTATTGCAAGAGACAAAAGTAGATGATCCTTTATTTCCTCTTGAAGTAATTAAAAATATAGGCTATGAACATGTAATATATTCGGGGCAGAAATCATATAACGGCGTTGCTATTATCTCAAAACTTCCACTGCAAAACGTTTTTTCACTTGAGCTATATAATGGTGATAAAAGGCATATAGCAGCTACGGTTAATAATATTGAGATACATAATTTTTATGTTCCTGCCGGTGGTGATATACCTGACATAGAGCTAAATTCGAAGTTTAAGCATAAGTTAGAATATATAAGGTTGATGCAAGAATGGCTGACTAATAACCGCACCAGAGATGATAAGATTATAATTGCAGGCGATTTAAATATTGCACCACACCCTCATGATGTATGGTCTAGCAAGCAGCTGCGAAATGTTATTAGCCATACTGATATTGAGCGTGCTTTATTGGTAGAATTGCAAAACTCATTAGAGTTTATTGATAGTAGTAGGCATTTTGTGCCACTTGATGAAAAATTTTATACTTGGTGGAGTTATAGAAACGTAGATTGGAAAAAATCTAACAGAGGTAGACGGCTTGATCATATTTGGGTTAGTAATAATTTAAAAGATGAATTATTTTCTATACATTTATTATCAGAAGCAAGAGATTGGACGCCACCTTCGGATCATGTGCCGTATTTTGTGACGTTGAATTGATTTTTCTAATGTCATCCCGTGGCTTGACTGCGGGATCTCAGGATATAGTTTGTGATACAAAATGCCGTGATCAAGTCACGGGGTGACACAGCAGGCTTTACATCTCCTCGCAATGACGTTTAAGATTATAAGGAGTAATTAGTGGATATTAAATTAGGAAAATATAAACCAGTAAAAGAAGAATATATAAAAAGCTTCAAAGATATGTTGTTGCTTAGGCGTTTTGAAGAAAAATGCGGGCAGTTATATGGTATGGGTGAAATAGGCGGTTTTTGTCATTTATATATCGGGCAGGAAGCAGTAATTTCTGCTGTAGATATGGTTAAACAAAAAGAAGATAGTATGGTTACCAGCTATCGCGATCATGCTCATATTATTCTAGCAGGTACAGAACCAAAATATGTACTTGCCGAGCTTATGGGGCGTGCTACAGGCTGTTCAAAAGGTAAGGGTGGCTCAATGCATTTGTTTGACGTGCCGAATAAGTTTTATGGCGGGCACGGTATAGTAGGGGCACAAGTGCCGATAGGTACAGGGCTTGCTTTTGCTGAGAAATATAATGGCACAAACAATATTTGCTTTACTTTCTTAGGTGATGGTGCGGTTAATCAAGGTCAAGTATATGAAGCCTTTAACATGGCTGCTTTATGGGGTTTACCGGTAGTTTATATTATTGAAAATAATGAGTATTCTATGGGTACTTCGGTTGCCCGTTCAACCTTTATGCGTGATCTTTATAAAAAAGGTGAGTCGTTTGGGATTAAAGGATTCCAGCTAAACGGTATGGATTTCGAAGAGATGTATAACGGCGTTAAGCAAGCAGCTGAGTATGTCAGAGAAAATAGTATGCCTCTGATATTAGAAGTAAAAACCTATCGCTATCGTGGGCATTCAATGTCCGATCCGGCAAAATATCGCAGCAAAGAAGAAGTTGAGACATATAAAGAACGTGATCCTATTACTGAAATACGGAAGATAATATTAGAAAATAACTATGCAAGTGAAGCTGATTTAAAAGAAATAGAGCAGTCAGTTAAAGAGATTATTAAGGAAGCTGTGGAATTTTCAGAAAACTCACCACTGCCCAATGAAGAAGAGCTTTATACACAAATTTATGTTTGAGTTAGGTGTCATCCCGTGGCTTGGGAACTAGATCCAGTATAAAGCGAGATAAAATCGAGCTTTTAGCTTTAAAAATTTGTTGTATTTATAGTTATTTTACTGGATCCCGTGGACAAACCACGGGATGACACCAATGCTAAATATAAAGATTCAATTTAACTAAAAAGAAAGATGCAAATAACTGTACGGGAAGCGTTGCGTGATGCGATGCAAGAAGAGATGATAAGAGACGGCAAAGTTTTTGTCATGGGTGAAGAAGTCGCTGAGTATCAAGGAGCTTACAAAGTAACGCAAGGATTGCTTGAGCAGTTTGGTCCTAAAAGGGTGATAGATACGCCGATAACGGAATATGGTTTTGCTGGGCTTGCCGTTGGGGCCGCCTTTACAGGACTTCGTCCAATCGTTGAGTTTATGACCTTTAACTTTGCTATGCAAGCGATGGATCATATAGTTAACTCGGCTGCTAAAACGCATTACATGTCAGGTGGTCAGGTTAGATGTCCGATAGTATTTAGAGGTCCAAACGGAGCAGCAAGTAGAGTAGCAGCACAACATAGCCAGAACTACGCAGCTTGTTATGCTCATATACCTGGGCTGAAAGTAGTAGCCCCATATAGTGCTGAAGATCATAAAGGGCTAATGATTACAGCTATTAGAGACGATAATCCGGTTATTTTCTTAGAAAATGAGATTTTATATGGTCACAGTTTCGATATTTCTGAAAATGTTGAACCTATTCCTTTTGGTAAGGCAAAAATCTTAAAAGAGGGTCATAGTGTTACTATAGTGACATTCTCGATACAAGTAAAACTTGCATTAGATGCGGCAAGTATTTTACAAAACGATAATATTAATTGTGAGGTTATAGATTTACGTACTATCAAACCGCTTGATGTAGATACTATAATAGATTCGGTAAAGAAAACCGGTCGTTTAGTTGTAGTTGAAGAAGGATGGTTTTTTGCCGGTATCGGTGCAACTATTGCAGCTATTGTTATGAAAGAAGCATTTGATTATTTAGATGCACCGGTAGAGATTGTAAGCGGTAAAGACGTCCCGCTTCCTTATGCAGTAAATCTAGAAAAATTAGCTTTACCTAGTGAGGATGACATAATAAATGCAGTTAAAAAAGTTTGCTACATTAAATAAATTTATTCCCAATTAATGCTACTTCATCTGTATCTAAAACGTTGTTAATAGATGCATTATTTGTATTAGAAAATGCAATAAGTAACTTATCTAACTCATTATATGAGGTAGTAGTTGTTGTTTTGCTTGTAGAGTTTAGATCGTTATCTAATCTCTTATTTTCAATAGATGAATATAAATTATGATGTGAGTAATTACTGATAGTTTTATGTTTTTTTGTATTATTATATTCAATACTATTTGTTTTACGCTTGTGTCCAGGAGGTGCTAGATCTCTAAATGAGGAAGTTTCATTTATATCTCTAGGTAAGGTTATACGAGGTAGTAAAGGCTTAAAGTTATTAATAGGTGTATTTATATCAGGTAAAATTGGTACTGAAGGCTTATGATGCATAAAATGATTAAAAGTTGCAACATTATAGTTAAAATCTATAATAGGCTTAAAAATATGCTCTAAATTAATCAGTACCCCCATAAATTGCGATGATATTTCGTCCTTATTTTTAAAATTAACTATATTTAAAAGAGTATTTTTAGCCTTTGTAAAAGCTGGATAACTTTGAGCATATATTAATTTTTTATAAGCAAGATGAAGAGGGGTATCTCCATCTTTGTTTGGTATTCCCAGGTTAAATCCAATAGATGGAATATGCTTTAGAAAATCAATTTTATCGTATCTAACACATTTATGAATAACATTTTCACCTTGTTCATCAATAATATCAGTACTAACCATATTTAATGGGTATCTTTGCCACTGTTCTAAATGCATAAATTTAAAGTGCTTTAAAAAAGCAGCACCAATAAGATCATTAGCTTGCTCTATACCTAAAGTATTTAATATATCTATAATAGCTTTATCTTCTCCAACTATATTTTGATGTATTACTTGCAAGAACTCATCAAATATTTGTGTACATTTTTTTGGCATTTTTATTCCTAGAATATAATAATGCTTAATTCAACTTCTTTTACTATAATAAAAAATTGAAAAAGTGAAAGAGTTTTTTATAAAAAAATAGTAAATTTTTATTTATTAATTATACTAAAGTTCATCATTATATTGATATATCTAAATAAATAACTTATTATAAAAATAAAAATCCTATGTTCGATTTCTCTGCTTATATAGATTTACCGCTTGTTTGGGGTGGGCTGATAGCTACTGCTATTTGTTTATATGTTTTGTTAGACGGCTTTGATTTAGGGATCGGTATATTATTCCCGTTCGCTCCAACTGATGATTGTCGTCATAAGATGATCAATTCCATTGCTCCTTTTTGGGATGGTAATGAAACTTGGTTAGTGCTTGGCGGGGGCGGCTTGCTTGCTGCTTTCCCTCTTGCATATTCTTTGCTATTACCGGCTTTGTATATTCCTATTATCCTGATGTTACTCGGTCTTATATTCCGCGGAGTTGCCTTTGAATTTCGTTTTAAAGCACATATAGGGCATCGTTATATTTGGGATTATGCTTTTCATTTTGGTTCTATGCTTGCTGCTTTTTGTCAAGGTTTAATGCTTGGCACATTTGTGCAAGGTATAGAAGTAGAGGGACGGGAATTTGTAGGGAACGCATTTGATTTTCTGACTCCTTTTTCAGTGATGACAGGAATAGCTTTGATATTTGGTTATGCTCTTTTAGGTGGTACGTGGCTTATCATGAAAACCGAAAAAGAAACGCAAGATTGGGCGTATAAATCTACACTATATATTTTATTTTATGTTGCACTTTTTATGGGTCTTGTAAGCCTTTGGGTGCCATTCTTAAATGATCAAATACGTCATCGCTGGTTTAGTATACCAAATATTTATTACTTATCGATTGTTCCCATTTTGACAGCTATAGTATTTATTAGGCTAATTAAAGCTGTGAGAGATAAAAAAGAAGCAGCTCCGTTTATATATACTATTTCTTTGTTTTTATTAGGGTATTTAGGACTTGCTATAAGCATATGGCCATTTATAGTGCCTTATAAGGTAACGCTTGCAAAAGCAGCGGCAGCACCGGAGTCGCAATCTTTACTATTAGTTGGGGCAGGGATATTCTTGCCTGTTATACTTGGTTATACTTTTTATTGTTATTATATATTCCGTGGCAAATCTTCGCATCACCCTATGTATTAAAAATTTATATCTCAAAATGACTTCCCGTTTGAATAGATGGCAGTGGTTTATTGTCCTATGGCTTACGGGATTACTATCAACATTCCTGCTATCTTGTTTGGTTAAATTGATATTTTGGGCAATAAAGTTGCTATAATTACTTTTTCCTGCTATGTGGTTTTTATACCATCCTCTTTTCTCTATATTTAATTATAAGAATCAGTATTATCTCTATTTCGTTAATAACTATTAAGTTAAATTTCCAACTGTAATTTCAACTTTCTGTATATTTTTATTTTAGGCTTGTTGAATAACTTGTAATATAAATATTACATTAATTAATATTAAACATATCGGAGTGTTGTTATGTATACGGGAGAAGAAAAACAAGATTATGAACAAAAGCCAAATATAATTCTAGAATTTTTAGAAAAAAATGTAAAATTCACGTTAGAAGAAATATTAGAAAAAAATTCAGCAAATAAGGTTATAACTGAATGGATTTCTAATATGAGTATGGAAAAGCAAAAACAACTTACAGACTTGATAAATTCTGAATTTCGTGCGGAGTTGTCATATCTGATTGACAACGAATTAGAGAAAAATTTACCAAGAGAAGAAAATGAGGGAGAAACAAAGGAAAGGGAAATTACTGAAGCAGATGTGGCAAATATATATAAAAAGATTGTTGATGATTCTAATGGTTATTTAACAATAATTGATGACATTTTGATTATAGACAGGCAGCATAATAATTTTGTGTTAGGTGTCTATGCTGAAGATAAAGTGGAACAATTCTTGTTAAAAAATTATGACTGTCGTAGCACCGAGACCGCTGTTTTTACATGGCTTAAAAATTTGGATTCAGAAAAAAAAGAGCAAATAATTAATAATAGTAACGAAAAAATCATTAAAGTTTTGAAGCAAAAAATAGTACCAAATATCTTTAAAGAAAAATATGATGTTAGCCTATCTGAAGAAGATATTGCTACAGAGTATAAAAAAATTAATCAAATAATTAGAGATTGTTGTAAATTACCTATTACATATTTTGCCGATAGTTGTAATGAACGGTCTGGATCAGAAGAGCTAGCTCGTAATACTTATAAAGATCATATATCGGTAGATGATACAACTACCTTAGGAAATAATATACATTAATATTGTACAAATTATAAATCCAATTTCTAATTTGTACAATATTTTTATGTCTTGGTCCTCTAGAAACTCAAAATTTTCTACATACCTAATGACAAAATCAAAATAACGGATATATTATTTAATATACTCGTTTTATTTGAAAAATTGGCGACGTTGTCTTTTGTTGATAATCCTCACGTACTATATGTACGCTGCGGTTATCAGCTTCAAGACGCCTTGCTCTTTTCCAAATTAAACTTCGTCTATAATTTATCAAGGAAATTATGAGTGCAGATACTAATATTAGCGATGGTTTAGAAGTCGCTGTGCAAGATTATTTATCGATTTTTTCTTTAATAAGTTCATCTGATATTATCGGTAAGTCAGTTATGCTAATGCTGCTTATCGCTTCTATTTGGTCGTGGGCTATCATTCTGGATAAGGTATTTAAGTTAATGCAAGTGCAACGAAAAATGCGAGCATTTGAAAATACTTTTTGGTCAGGTGGTGTTTTAGAGCAGCTATATGATAGCATAAAAAGGTCAGTTAATAATCCGCTAGCTTTAATATTCGTCTCAGCTATGGATGAATGTAAAAGTATAAATACTAAGGGACTTCCTGAGCTATTAAAAAATAATCATAAAGAGCGTATTACAAATTCTATGTATCTTGCTCAAAACAGAGAAATCGAAAAACTAGAGAAGAACTTAAGCTTTCTAGCAACTGTTGGCTCTAGTAGCCCGTTTATTGGGTTATTTGGTACTGTTTGGGGGATTATGCATAGTTTCCAGTCGATTGCTACTTCTAAAAATACCTCACTTGCTGTAGTAGCCCCTGGTATTGCTGAAGCGTTACTTGCAACCGCAATAGGCTTATTTGCAGCTATTCCTGCTGTAATTTTTTACAATTATCTTATTTCCCGTATTACTCTGATCAATAATAAAATTGAGGATTTTATTAGCGAGTTAAACTCCATACTTTCTAAGGCAATCGATCAGGAGAAGATGTAATGGCTATTAAGCTTGCCGGAAGTAATAGAAAAAGTAAAAGAGCTGTAGTTAGTGAAATCAACGTTACGCCGCTTGTCGATGTGATGCTTGTGTTGCTAATTATTTTTATGATCACTTCCCCGATGTTAGTTTCAGGCGTAAATGTCGACTTACCTGAAACAAATTCGAGCCCAATTTCGGGACAAGATGAGCCTTTAGTTGTTACTATCAATAATAAAGGTGAAGTTTTTCTACTTGAAACACCTATTGAAAGAAAGCATTTAACTGATAAGCTTGTAAATATCACTAAAGAGAAAAAAGATACTAGGATTTTTGTGAGAGGTGATAAAAACGTTTCTTATGGTGAAGTGGTAGAAATAGTATCAGAAATTCATGCAGCCGGATTTTCTCGTGTAGCTCTTATTTCAAATATTAAAAATAATGAAAAGTAACGATACAAACAATAAGGATAATTTCACAGTTTTCCTTAGCTGCTCTATTGCACTGCACTTACTTCTTTTATATTTTTTTCTATTTGGTATGCCATCTCTTTTTGAAAAATTACCAGAAGAGCAAACCATAACTTTTGAAATGCTACCTGTTAATGACAAACCCAATATCATAACACAAACGAAGCAAAAAGAAGCTCCGATAGAGAACGAAGATGCTAAAAAATCAGAGCAAACTAAACCTAAAGAAGAGAAGCCTAAAGATTTGCCTAAAGAGGAAAAAGCAAAAGAACCTGAAACCAAACCGGTAGAAGAAAAGCCTAAAGAAGAGGAAAAAAAACAAGTAGCAGAGGCAAAAAAAACTGAAGAAAAGAAAGAAGAAAAAAAGCAAGAACCTAAAACTGATGAGCTTGATTCTCTATTAAAGAGCTTGGAACAGTCTTCAGAAGGTGATAATGTAAAATCGAATAAGCAAAAAAGATCAGAGAAAGTTGATAATAAAAAAGAAGCTAAAGGAGTTTATACGGAAGGATTACCTCTTTCTGATAGCGAAAGCTCACTAATAAAGCGTCAGATTGAAAGACACTGGAATAATATTCCGGCAGGTGCTAGAGGTAATAATAAGGTAAAAATAATTATCAGTATTATATTAGATAAAGCAGGGAATGTAGAGCAGGCAAAAGTGAAAGAAAAAATTTGTCCTGGTATTCCAAACAGTGTTTGTGAAGCATTAGCAGACAGTGTAGTCAGGGCAGTATGGAAAGCAAGCCCTATCGAAAATCTTGATCCTGCAAGGTTTAATCATTGGAAGGAAATTAATTTTAACTTCGACCCTAGTAGATTGTAACCTGTCATCCCGTGATTTATTCACGGGATCCAGTTAAAAATACTAATAAAATTAGTATTTTTTATTATTTTCTGGATACTGTGGACAAGCCACAGTATGACTACCTTAGGGCGTTTTTCAATCCACACAGGCAATGCTAGCCATGGGGTGAAGCCACCACACAAAGGAGTAATTTAGTGAAAAACATTATATATTGTATTCTATTATTATTTAGCTTTAATAGCTATGCTCTTGAGACAATCAATATCGAGCATGGAAAGGCTGATCCTACCCCTATAGCGGTGAATAATTTTGAGGCTGATTCTGCTTCGGATAATACAGTAGGTCATGAAATAGTGAAAGTTATATCTAATGATTTAAAACTTTGCGGGTTGTTTCATCCTATTTCTTCGGCTTCTTTTATAGAAGAGAAAACTGGTATTGGGTATAAACCGCTTTTTGCTGCATGGCGTCAAATTAATGCTAGTTTATTAGTTAATGGGGCAGTAAAAAAGCTTGAAAATGGTAAGCTTAAAATCAGTTTTATATTATGGGATACATTACTTGAAAAACAGCTCGGCGGTGAAGTACTTGAACTGCCTGAAAATTTATGGCGAAGAGCAGCCCATAAAATTGCTGATAAAATTTATGAAAAAATCACAGGTGATACTGGTTATTTTGATAGTAAGATAATATATGTAGCTGAAAGCGGTCCTGATTTAAAAAAAGTAAAAAGAATTGCTTTAATGGATTATGATGGGGCTAATAACCGATATATCACCGATGGTAAATCGTTAGTTTTAACTCCAAGGTTTTCTGGTTCAGCAGATAAGATTTTTTATGTTTCCTATGCTACTAAAAGACGTACTCTTGTTTATGAAAAGGATTTAAAAACAGGCAAAGAAAGCATAGTTGGTGATTTTGCTGGAATATCCTTTGCTCCAAGATTTGCCCCGGATGGTAGAAAAGCTGTAATGTCGATAGCTAAGAACGGCTCAACTCATATTTATGAAATTGACCTTGCAACAAAAAGGCTTCATAAACTAACTGATGGTTTTGGCATTAATACTTCCCCAAGCTACTCACCGGACGGACGTAGAATTGTTTTTAATTCTGATAGAAATGGTGTGCCTCAACTGTATATAATGAATTCTGATGGTAGTAATGTCCAGCGTATTAGCTTTGGTGGTGGTTCTTATATGGCTCCCAGCTGGTCGCCTCGAGGGGATTATATAGCATTTACTAAAATTATTAGAGGTTCAGAAGGTAAAACTTTTAATATCGGTGTTATGAAGCCATATCCGCAAGATGATGAAAATAGTGAAAGAGTAATAGCAAGCGGTTATTTAGTCGAAAGCCCTTGTTGGTCACCTAATGGACGGGTTATTATGTTTGCTAAAGGTTGGCCATCAAACGGAAAATCTTCTGGTAAAAATAGAATTTATGCAATTGACTTGACTGGTCATAACGAGCGAGAAATCAAAACTCCCGGTGATGCGTCCGATCCTGAATGGTCAAATTTACTAAATTAACATCTAACTTTTGAAGTAGCTGCGGTATACCTTTAATACTTCAAGATTTGGTAAATACTCGATCAACTTCAAAAATTGGCTATGTCGTTCTATAAGTACTGCGGTGCTCACGTATTAAGTATACCCTCCGCTCCTCGTCTTATAAACTCCTTGCTCTTTTTGAAGTTGATCTTCGTATAAGCCAAATTTCGGGATTCGTCTTTGCTCACGTAGTTTATCTACGCTTGCGCAGACTCACCGCTTATTTGACTTACCAACTTTTGAAGTATTTGCAGTATATATATCTAATAGTACCAGACAGTTTTAAAAAATACTATATTTTATTTAGATGGGGGTGACCTTATACGTCATTCCCGCTTAAGGCTTGCTTGCGTGAATCATTTTCCCCTGTCACCCCGTGGCTTGGGAACTAGGTCCAGCTAAAAAATACTAATATTATTAGTATAAAAAGTTGTTTTTCTGGATACCGTGGTCAAGCAACTAGATGACACCGAACACATTTTTCGATCTACGCAACAATGCTTTCCCGCGGAAGCGGGAATGACGTATAAGTCATGCAACTTAGTGCTATGACTTAATTACGTAGATAATTTTTTATTAGGTCAAATTTATAACCTTTTTTATGGAGCTTAGTAATTAACTGTTGTAATTGTTCTGGACCATTGAATTGCTCTTGAAACATTTCATCATGCATAAGCAATATTAGCTTATTAGGTAAAATTGTGTTTCCGGCATTAAATTTATCTTCTATTTCTTGTACTAAATGCGTAACTGATTGGATTGGTTTACCATGTATATTATGAGCCCATTCTAAATCCCACCCGAAGATATAAAAACCATTTTTATATATTGCATCGTCATCTATTGTCTCTACTACATCTTCTGCTTTTGTAATATATGGATCATCTTTTTTAAGATTAGGGGTGCGGAATACATCTCTCCCTGGTAACCTTGTAATAATATGGTCACCCTTTAAACCTAAAGTGGTATTATTTTTCTTTAAATCTTGAATTACATCCGAGCAATGATGATAAAAATACCTATAATGATTGTGTGCATGAGTATAGCTATGATTTCCTACGTCAATAAGAGGAGATTTTCTAGCAGTACTTATAAAATTTCTTACATCTTGTTTTGCATTATCATAATGTAACCCCACCATAAACAGCGTAATAGGTGTTTTGGTTTTCAACATAACATTAATCAAATTCTTTGTGCCTGGTAACGGTCCATCATCGGATGTTATATAAATCGTACGAGCATTTGGTAATGATTCATATGATGTACTTACGATAGTTAATAAGTAACCTAATATAATTATTCTTAAAATTTTCATAATGTTAATCTCTTCTAACGCTAATTTAGGATAAGGGATAGATAGAAAGGTTAGAGATATAGGGTTTAAAGGTGATTAATGTTGAGTTATGATAGATTTTTTAATAAAAGATCAGTAACTCAACATGAAAAGATGTATCATAACTGTATATTATT
>CAJYCS010000025.1:0-11875 GCA_913697995.1 Stiretrus anchorago | reverse complement strand
ATTAGGTGGCTTTATGAATAGAAAAAGTGACAAATTGCCAGGAACTATGACATTATGGAGGGGATACGAAAATCTTAAAGAAAGTATAGAAATATTATGTATATTTATCCCTCAAAGTTGTGGGTAAAAGTAAGGGTTTAACTCTGGTCAAGCCTTCTACATGCTTTGCCACTTCTTCCCCAAAGATTTTGGCAATCATTTCTTCAGTTAATGCCGTATCTTCGATAGTATCATGAAGTAGTGCCGCTTGTATCATTACAGATGTGTAAAGCTTAGGTACTTCTACGGCTGTAAACTCCTGCCACCATAATTGCCACTTCAATCGGATGAGAATAATAAGGATCGCCTGACTTACGCATTTGGATACCATGGTATTTACGGGCATAATATATCCCTTTTTTGATTTCTTCTAAATTTATTGGATTTACTACTTTAGTATTTAAATAGTGAAGTTTATCAAGAAGCTTTTTAGCATAAATGCATTCTTCAAACTTTTCTTTCCAAGAGCTTAAATCTTCCATAAAAGTTTATTTTTAGTTAGTTAAAACAATTTTTGTAGCAGCTTATATTCAAAGTTAAAAGTAAAAAGTTATAATAATAAATATTTTTTAAACTTTATGTTGCAAAATTCAGTCATAACTTACTTATAGAAAAGAATTTAAAAAACATACTTCACCTAAAACTAATATAACAAAACTTGACAAAAGCCTTACTTAAGTCTAATTTATACTCATGGGAAATTCATATTACGTATCCAGAAAAATAATAAAAAATGCTATGCATTTTACTGGATTGCTTCGTCAAAACTTTCAGTGCCTCCTCACAATGACAGGAAAAAGCAATCCACGTGGGCAACGCATTACGTACCATTATCCTCATTAATCAAGACCATTATCTACTTAAATATCTTTTTATATAAGTGACCATAACATTAGACACAAAACAAACTAATTTATTAGAAGAATTAAGCCAAATAGCAATAGAGCTTAATAAACCTAAGAGCTTACTTAAATTCTTTAACAAAAATAACCTTAAAAGTGGAATTTATTTGTTTGGTCCGGTTGGCACAGGTAAAACTATGTTGATGAATTCTTTTTTTGAAAAGCTTAACGTGCCAAAAATAATTATTCATTACCAAAATTTTATGCAGGATATTCACAAAACAATGCATAAATTACAACTGGAAAATCAAAAAGATATCGTCCCCAAAATTGCTAAAGATTATGCTAAAAAAACTAGAGTACTTGGGATAGATGAATTTGAAATTAAAGATATAACCGATGCAATGATAATCGGTAGATTATTTGATGAGCTAATAAAACAAAATGTTTTCATTTTTATAACTTCTAACACCCAGCCTAATAATTTATATAAAGATGGGTTGCAAAGAAATTCATTTTTGCCATTTATCGATAAAATAAATAACGAGTTTTATATTAAATATCTTGATAATCATCATGATTATAGATTTGATAAAGCTTTAAATGTTAAAGGCGATAGGGTTATTTATCCTCTAACACCTAAAAATCAAGATAAGTTCCAAAAAATTATTGCAGATATTAGTGATAATAATTTTACTTCACAAACTATTGAAGTTTTAGGCAGAGAAATATCCTTTCAAAAAGTTCATAAAAGAATATTAATCACTGATTTTAATGAATTATTTACAAGAAATCTTAGCTATATTGATTACGTTAATATTTGCCAGAAATTTAATATTATTATTGTGCAGAATGTGCAAGTTATTCCGCCTGATAATACTAATTTAGCAGTCAGGTTTATCAACTTTATTGATAACGCTTATTTTTATAAAATTCTACTCTTTATGAGTTTAGAAGATAACCCTAATAAAATATATCATGGGTCAGCAAGAGCCGAAGAATTCAAACGTACTATCTCAAGGTTAAATGAAATGAATAGCGAGGCTTACTTATTAAACAACGATTTTAGAAACTGATTTAAAGTGTAATAATTTTTTCCTGTCGACTTGCTAATTTTAAGGCTTTATCAAGAGTTGCTAGAGGTAAATCATAACGTAATGCTAACTCCAAATAACTAGCATCATAAATAGTTAAACAATGTCGCTCTGCTAAATCCATTGTTTCAGACCAAATATGTTCTAAACTTGTTCGATCAACTTTAATACCTATCTCTTTTAATAAATAAATTGCACTTTGACGTTGAGATACATCAATACGCCCTCTTCTTTACTGCGTATAGTAAAGAATTACTTATTTCGAGCCCCCAAATAATCGGTACAATAGCACCTTCAGTTATCACTTTATCCAATAATTTATATTGCTTTTTCTCATTAAGCATGAACCACGAAAGAGTTATGGAAGCATCCAAAACAAACGAAGCCATGCTATTTTCTACCTATCTTTCTATAGAAATTCCATTCTTCCAACTCTGAAGGTTGTAAATTAATCTCTTGAGCAAGTTTTTTAATTCTATTAGCAGCTATAATTGCAGCTTCTACGTCATGTGTAGCATTTACCGGAACAATCTTTGCAGTAATTTTTCCTCTTTTAGTAATTAAAACTTCTTCACCTTTAATTACTCGATTTAATAGCTTAGAAAAATGAGTTTTGGCATCAAAAGCCGTAATTGAACTGGTCATATAATTAACTAGTTTATTATCTAGTTAATTATAATAGCTTTTTAAGAAAATGTCAAAACTTAAATAAAAAACAAGTTTTAAAGTATACTATCTCAAGACTAAACGAAATGAATAGCGAGTCTTACTTATTAAACAACGATTTTAGGAATTAGATTTCAATTTTTTATTTATCTAACTCATTAAAAAATTTCATAAATTTATTGATATCTATTTTTATATCATCTTCTAAATGTTCTTCAGTTGTTTGATCTACGTAATAAGGATAATAATCGCATGACATATAATTTGCCATTCTCTTATAAAAACTTCTTGGAGGATTTGTACCGTGATCAATTTCCACGACTTTACATTTAGGAGTTGCAAAAATAAGATTGGCAAACCCTGAGCCGTGTATCCCGATTATTATTTTTGCCTTATTAAAAATTTGAGCTTGCTCATGAGGAGAAAGTAGCTCTAAATATATTACTTTAAAACCAATTTTCTCTATTTCTTCTATTAATTTTTCTTCATTGATTATTTTTCTACTAGAAGCATATTTACGTGAGATATATATTTTATCATAAGTTTTTATATCATCCTTATTATTTTTAAGAAAGATATTCCTTAAATCTTTTTTTAACCAAAAAGGTAAAGCTGTACCTTTTACAGGAATAAACGGTACAGATGGTACAATTTAGAGGCTTGAATTATACAATCACTATTTACTACTAAAAGCTTATCTTCACTTATATTTAAATAATTTAATATCACTTCTAGTGATTTAATTTGCCACTGATATTTTAAATTATTAACATAAATACGATCATACTCAAAGTTTGATTCTTTTAATATAATTAATCTAGGCAAAACTTGCAGTAGCCAGTGATACCAATTTTCAGAACCGGGAGATGAAATTACTACCAGCTTTCCTTTAAAATATAATGGATTTTCTTCGTTAATATCTCGTTTCTTATTCACTAAACGATGTTGATCACCTGTGCTTGTTTGAGTATCTTGCAGAATATAACCTTTTTCAGTTAAAACTCCACCTTCATTAATTACTACGCCGTTTGGTAACTCTAAAATAAACTGACTAGTATTTTTTTCTTCAAGTAATTTTTTGATTTTTATATTAGAAGATTCTAATGATTCGACTGTAATGAATTGATGGTTATTATTTATTGCATAAATATTACTAGTATAGAAAAAGTAAAAAACTATAAATATAAAATATTTTGTAAAATTTAACATTTTTATTATTGTACTTTATTAATGACAGGGGTTTTAACTCCTCTTAAAAATTCTTCAGTATTTAAGACTTTTTTACCCTCTTGTTGAAGTTTTTTTATCATTAATATTCCTTTTCCGCAAGCTGTTTCTAAATTTTTGTTAATAATTGTCCCCGGGGTAAAATTATGTTCTTCATCTGAATATTCTGCTTCAAGAATTTTGATCGTTTTATCATTATATTTAAAATATACTCCTGGCCATGGATTCATACCTCGAACTTTGCAATTAATAGCATAGGCAGAATCTTGCCAATTAACTCTACCCTCTTCTTTAGTTAATTTATGAGCGTAAGTAACACCCTTATTAGATTGCGGTTTCGGCACTATATCATCGATATTTGCAAGCGTTTTAATCAACAGTTCTGCACCCAAATTAGCACATTTATCATGAAGCTCTTGTAAGGTTATCCTATCTTCTAACTCAAAATCCTCTTTCATCAATATATCACCCGTATCAAGCCCTGCATCCATCTGCATAATACATACGCTGCTTGTTTTATCGCCCTCTATAATAGTACGCTGTAAGGGAGCCGCTCCTCTATGACGAGGTAAATCAGACGGATGAATATTAAGACAACCATATTTCTTAGCCTCTAAAATATTTTGCGGAATAATAAAACCATAAGCAATAACGACTATTATATCAGCATCGATACTATTAATTAAGTTTGTAGCTTCTTCATTACGAAGCGTTGTAGGAGTATAGACAGGAATTTGAGCCCTATCTGCTAATTGATGTATAGGGGATTTAATTTCATTAAGCCCCCTACCCTTAGCTTTAGGCGGTTGCGTAAAAGCTGCAACAACTTTATGATTTGAATTTATTAATTTGGTAAGAGCAGGAACAGCGAACTCAGGCGTCCCCATGAATATTATCTTCACACTATATTTTTTTTGAGTTTTCTAAGCTTACGAAGAGCTATATCGCGTTTCATACTACTTAGATAATCGATCATTAGCTTTCCTTCCAAATGATCATACTCATGTTGAATTACTCTTGCAAGCCAATCATTAGCTTCAAGTTCTTGCGGTTTGTTATGATAATCTAAATATCTGATTTTTATAGATTCTGATCTTGCTATCTCATAACGTTGTTCAGGTACTGAGATACATCCTTCGTTAGCTATAACAAGCTCTTCTGATTTTTCTATTATTTCAGGATTTACAATAAATAATGGATAGAAATCTTTTGGTCTTTTAATCGGATCATGATCTTTTATATCAATTACCATGATGCGTTTTAATACCCCAACCTGCACAGCAGCAAGCCCTCCCCCATCTTCATGGTACATAGTCTTGACCATATCATCCATAAATTTTCGGATTTGGTTATTAACCTCTAGAACGGCTTGAGATTTTTGTTTTAACCTTTCATCAGGTGCTGTAACGATAGGCAGTATTGACATATTTTTCCATCTAATATTTAGTCAATTATATCACAAAACCCTTAAAATGTAAAGAATACTCAAAATAGCACAAATTTTATAGTAATGTAGATAGACGAAGATCAACTTGGAAAAGAGCAAGGAGACTGATACCTTCGGAGCGGAGCGTACACGCAAGTAACTTGAGCATCCGAGGATTACAAAGACATTGTCGCCAATTTTTCAAGTTCATCGAGTATATAGTTGCATAATAAACTCACTTGCTTACAATATTTTATTGAGTTAATAATATTTATTAAAAAATAATGGCAAATATCAGATAACATGTTAAATAAATAAGCTTACATGACAATTAAAGAGGAATACACTAATGCATTGGGATGATATCGAGGAAATTGCCGAACATCTTGAAGATAATTACAGCGATGACTATAGACCGAATATGGCACAAACCTTACTAAAAGAAATGATTACTTCTCTAGAGGATTTTGAAGATCAAGAAGTAGAAGTTTCAAAAGAAAGATTAGAAGAAATTTTAGCAGAATGGAAAAAATAAGGGGAGAGATGCAAGAAAACGAGTAATAATTGTAGAACTTTTTAGGTAGTTTATGGATTAACTTTATAAAAATATATTATAAATAACAGTAATACCGCAACTGCCTGAAAAAAAACTCTCATAGTCATAAGCTTTGAGCTAAATTTTTTATCAAATTTACCACCAATAGCCATCGATACTACCCCTATAATCAAAACTAAGCCGGTTAAACAAAGTGCTATTAACAACCACATCATAATTTATATCTTATTTACTTACAGGAATTTATACCTTACCATTTTTAAAGCAAGCAGTCTATCTATATCGTGCTGGAAATTACGAATTTTATGTTGTTTCTCTAAAAGGAAACTCTATCCATATTCCATCATCAAAATCATCTTCATCGTCTTCATCATCATATTCTTTAACTAATCTTGCATCTAAAGGAATTTCACCTATTAATTTCTGTATTTGATTTATTTGCTCAGAAATATTTTGTAGATTCATATCTATTTTTCTTCCATAATCTAATATTCTTGTTTCTATGTTATTCATAAAATATTCTCCTGATTTTATTTGGTACCTTGGGTTAAGAACTTAAATTAACCCAAGGCATAAATTAGTTAGGGATATTGTTCAAATAAAAGCTATAAGATATGTGAGTAAAATCTGAATTGTTTTGAAACTAGATATCTCTATACCTAAGGTATATTCTTGCTTTTTTTAAAGCATTTTAGTATGCTCGTAACAATATTATGATTTATATTAAACCAATAAATATACTTATTTTGGTAGGTAGAATATTTACTGGTTTTTTTATAGTTATTAAATTTATACAGCTGAGATTATATTATTTTGTAGAAATGTAAAGAAATTTGTTTATATTTAAAACAAGCGATGAATTTACTTTATTTTTATGTCAAATTTAAAAACCAAAATTAATGAGTTAATGACTCAAAGAAAAATGAGTGCTAAAGATATTGAAAATTTAACAGGATTAAGTAGAAATACTGTTAATAGTATAATATTTGGTAGCTCTAAAAACCCTGGCATTTATACTATTAAGCAATTAGCAAATGCTTTAAATGTTAAGGTAGAATCCTTAATTTCTGATGATAAAGAAATTCAATTTGATATTTTAAAACCCGAACAGATAAAATTATTTGGCGAAGTTGTAAGCCTTACTACAAATATCATTTCCGACAAAAATATTGATTTTTCTATGCATAAAATTACTTCTATTATACAAGAAGTATATCAATGTGCTTTAAAAGGTAAGTCGGAAGAAGTACAAAAGCATTTAGCAGAATATTTAATGGATATGCATATAGACTCGGCAAACAAAATTTAAACTATTTTTTGTCAAGAGCTTATTGCGTAGATTGGGAGTTGTCATTACGAGCGGGCATTGTTACGTAGATCGGTTTTTCGTCATTGCGAGGAAAAACTATAAGTTTTGACGAAGCAATCTAGTAAAATGCGTAGCATTTTTATTGTTTTTTCTGGTTGCCACCCTCCTTGCAATTGTGTAGCTTATGACGAGAAAACCGACCCATGCAAGCAAAACCCTTATACATTACTAACTAGCGTCAGTTCAAATTGTAAAACATTTTTTCTAATTCTTCTAAGCGTTGTTCTATTCTTTCAATATCTTTATCTGTTACGGGGGTTTCTAATAAATGTGCAACTTCATCTTTTAGAATATTTACTTCTCTTTCAATGAAGTCTAAATTAATATTGTGAATGATTTTTTTATTTTGATTTGACATTTGATGGCTCCCGATTAATTAAAACCACCAATGAATGAAACTTTGGTGGCCGGGGAGGTAAGAAAACCGTTACAACAGTTTACAATAGCCTTTAGGTTTAAGGTATGCACCTTAAACCCTGGACATAGCTATTGACACCCCCGACCGTAATAAAGCCGAGGATAGTATCATTTAATGGTAGATACCCACCATGTAACAAGAGATTCTTACATCCCAAAATAGCCTTATAGCTATTTCAATTACAATTTATACTTAACTTCTTAAAAAAGTCAATTAACAATTAAGTTTTATTATTTTTCTTATATTTTACTAAAAGCCATTAATGTTTAAAATTTTGCAAACTATTAGTTGTTTTTACTACTACTATTTTTATTTCTAATATTAGTTGTAAAATTTATTTAGAGTATCTATAATCCAAAAAAATTAATATGAAATACAATGAATAATAACGATGAACTTAATAAATTAGTGATTTTTAAAGATAAAAATATTAGAAGAATTTTATATAATAACGAATGGTGGTTTTCTATAATTGATGTAGTAGGTGCATTAACTGATAGTGCAAACCCACGAGATTATTGGTCTGAGATAAAAACTCGAGTTAGCAGTGAAGATAGGGTTGAACTGTCAACAATTTGTCTACAGTTAAAATTAAAAGCACCTGATGGTAAGATGAGACTAACAGACTGTGTAAATACCGAATCATTGCTGCGTATTATACAATCCAGAAAAAATAATAAAAAATGCTATAAGTTAGCATTTTTTAACTGGATTGCTTCGTCAATTACTTCGTAATTTTCTCGCAATGACAGAAAAACTGTTCCACGCAACAAAGCCAAAGTGGGAATGACATATATAGCATTTTTCGAGCCACACAATAACGCTATAATTTCCTTGCAATGACGGGTTCTCTTTTAACAACTGTCCGGTACTATTCGATTTATCACGCATTGATTTTATTAAAAAATTTCTAAAAAATTAACTTGATAATTAATAATAACTAAACTATTAATAAACTCATTAATAATAAAATTAAAAATTATATGCATCCAACTTATACTAAAGTTCTTACACCTAATTCTAAAGATTTGGACATTTTGTGTGTAGCACTTTCTATTGTTAAAACTTTAGATCAAATAAATGATTTTAAAATTCTTGTTAAACAAGCTCTTAATCAAGGATTCGATATTAATATGAAAGATGGAGATCATTGCACTCTTCTATATCATTCCTGTACACTGAAATTATATGAGATAGCTCAGTTTCTTTTAGAAAATGGAGCTGATCCTAATATTATAAATACTGCAAATGATCAGATTACGCCTTTGTCTGTTGTAAGAACACAACCAGAAACAGAACAGAGCATTTATTTAACAAAACTTCTTTTGCAACATGGTTTATTAAAATTATGCCAAGATAATGATTTCAAAATAGATAATTCCATTACAGTTAAAGATATAGAAGAATTTATTGATTGGCGAATGACAACATCACCTAAAAATCACAAATTTATTTCTTATCATTTAAAGGAATTACATAATCTTCAAAATCATTTAGTAAGAAATACAAAATTTAGTAATAGTGAAATTATACAAAAACTTGATAGTATTTTAATAACTGCTGAAGATTATAATAAAAGTTTTTCAGTCGAGCAATTACCTGAGCAGTTAATTGATAAAACCGAAGTATCAGAACTTGAGCTAACCGGCAAAACAGCTGAAGTTATATCTGAAACAGCTTAATTTTTCTACAAATTATAAGGGGGGCAAAATGCCCCCCTCTTTTTAATCTTCCTATTTTTTAGATTTATCTATATAAGCTTTGTTACTAATTAAACCCATGCCGTAAGTTTTACAATATTCAAGCATTTCAATTGAATCAGGATGCTCCGCTCCAAAATCTATGATTTGTGGTTTAGCAAAAAATTTATAGTTAAGCGTATCTTTTCTTTTACACGCAACTTTTGCTCCTTTAAGATTTACCTCACTTACTTGTGCTACATTCTTATAATTTCTTCTATAAACGTTAAAATATATACCTCGTGCATCCATATAGCTATCTAAAGCTTCCTCAAGCTTACCACTCGCAAATAATATATCCCCTCTTATTGTGCATGTAATGGCTATTGCAGGGTTGAATACATCAGGTATTCTTCTACTCATAAAGCTTTTATCATTATTCTTAAAAATCTCTATTGCTTTATCTGCATATTCTAACGCTTTGTCTTTTTCACCTAAACCGAATAATGCTATTGCTTTTTGAGTAAATATTCTACCAAATATTATATTAGTTTCCTTTTTTACACGCTTTTGCATGTTATATACTTGCTCTACTTGAGTAAGAGCTTCTTGATATTTACCAAGTTTACTTAATATTTCAGCTTTGGTTAAATAATTACCAGTGAGAAATAAAGCATCTGGAGATAATCCACTTGAAATAGCAGTTTGAATAGATTGATTAATCTGCTCTAGTGCTTCATTATATTTTCCTTCTAAAAAAAGTAACTTTGCTTTAGCACCATATAACATTGTTCTATCAGAACTGTCCTTTAAATTCCCATCTAATTTTTGATTTAAAATTTCTATATTTTTTTGTGCTTCCTCAATATTACCTATCGAAATATATACAAGTGCTAAACCAAATACTACATTAGCCTTCATTTCTTCATATCCTTTAACGTCCTCAAATACTTTATTAGCTTTCTTAAAATATTCTATAGACCTCTGATAATTAGAAGATTTTAAATAATACGCTCCTATTAAGTTTAAATATTCAGCATATACCCGCTTTTCTTCATTATTCATTAACCATAATTTATATTTTCCATCTATATCGTTTTTATCAAACCAATCGACTAATATTTTTCCACCTACTAGATCATAAGAATTATCACACTGCACTATCTGCTTTAGCTTTAGTTCTAATAATTTATAAGTACCTATATTATATTTTTCAGCATTTTGCGTCATTATCTCAATATTTTCTGGTACTGTTTTAGCGTTTCTATACATAAATGCTTTTACTCCACCTTGCGGTGTACCATTAATAAATTTAGTAACTGCCTCTTCTAGATACTTACTATTATTTGCACCATTTTTTTCTAATATTTTCTGTGCAATAACATCATGCATTTCGAAAACAGGATTATCTTCACTAGCATCTATATTTGTTATTAAAGCAAATTTTGATAGCTCGAAAATATCATCATTAAGATTATCTTTATTATCGGTAATAATCCCAAGAAAATCTTTGGAAAAGCTTTGATTATTGAGTAATGCTATTTTACTTAGAAGTTGTTTAGCACTAGTGCTTAATTGATTAATCACCAGTGATATATTATAATCTATTTTATCGTTAGATTTTTGTATTTGATGTTTATATTTTTCTTTATCTAATCCTGGAACATTGTTTAATATTTGTGCTCCTTGTACTATCAATACTGGATAACCTTTAAACTCTTGTACCAAAAATTCTACTAAATTATTATCTTTATCCAATAAAATATTATTGGCAAGCTCAATAGTTTCCTGCTTCTTAAATGGCACAGCTTTTACTATATAAGGCATCATATCGCTATCTTGCGAACAAAATATGATATTGCCGTTATGCTCCCAGTTAATAAAATCTTGTACTTTTTTATTCTCACCTACTTTTAAATTATCAAATACTAATAACCATTTATCGCTTTGCCCTAGATGTTCCATTAACTCTTTTTTTACATTAGCTGCCTCTTCTGCAATTACAGTTTTCCCTTCAGCTTTGTTAATAGCTTTTGCTAGCTTTAAAAGTTCATCGTTAATATTTAAATTGCAATCAATAAACCAGATCAAATTATAATTATCTTTATTTCCATAAGCATACATTCTAGCTAACTGAGTTTTACCCATCCCGCTAATGCCTACAATACTTGTTTGCCTGTATTTTTCTAAATTAGTTTTTATTTGATTTAGTTGCTGAATATGATTTATAAAATAGCTGACTGGTGCAACTATATTATTTACTTTGGCTTGAGCGAATAAATTTAAAGGGATAATAGATATTATGAATAATAATAAAAATTTTTTCATTGCTTTTCCTTTATTTTAGTTGTCAATATAACTTATATTTGGTGTCAAATAATTTTAATTAACTAATCAAGAAAGAGCTTAATTTCTCTACTAACGCTAATTTAGGATAAGGGATAGATAGAAAGGTTAGAGATATAGGGTTTAAAGGTGATTAATGTTGAGTTATGATAGATTTTTTAATAAAAGATCAGTAACTCAACATGAAAAGATGTATCATAACTGTATATTATT
>CAJYCS010000024.1:0-20609 GCA_913697995.1 Stiretrus anchorago | reverse complement strand
CTCTTTACTTAGACACTATCTTGCTCGTTTTAATAGAAAAACTAAACGATATAGTAAAGCTATTGATATGATTTACAACTCCATACTCTTACTTTTTAATAAAAATTTATTACTATCTATATTTAGTTAGGAATGCCTTTTGTACAATATCATTAAGTCTTTTTGAGAAAGCCCCTGTATCTGCTACCGGTTCACCCTCTAAAATACAAGCTTGATCAAATATTAACTTAACTAACTCTTCGTTATTTTTATTATTTGCTTTTAAATCGTTAAAGATTTTTTCTATGATTTTATTTTTAGGGTTTAACTCTAGATTTTTAGCAGAAGCATTTGCTATTTGTTTTTGTTCAATTAAGAAACGTTCCATACGAATATCCATAGTGGCTTCACTAACGGCAAGACAAGCAGGGCTGGAAGTCAACTTTTTAGATATCTTAACATCTTTAACTAAAATCCCTAAAACCTCTTTAAAATAATCAGTCAATGATTTATATTTATCATCGGATTTTTTATCATCCTTATTTTTTTCTTCTGAAGATGAAGTAGCTTGGTCTACATCAATATCGCTTCTTGTAGCTGATTTAATCGCATGCCCTTTATACTCGCTATTAACATTTACCCAAAAATCATCAACAGTATCGGTAAATAATAACACATCGATATTTTTACTTAATAACCCTTCAATTTGCGGGCTTGAAAGCAACTTATCAGGATTATCACCACTTAAATAATATATAGTATTTTGTCCATCTTTAAAACCTTTTATATATTCATCAAGACTAATCATTTTATTATGCAAGGCACTTCTAAATATACATACTTCTAGCAACTTCTCGTGGTCGGTTGTAGCCTCACATAACCCTTCCTTTAAAGCTCCGCCAAAATTAGCCCAAAAATTATTATATTCATCAGGTGAATCTTCTTTCTTTTTCTTTAATTCACCGAGCACTCGTTTAGTTATAGCGTTTTTGATTTTCTCAAGTACATTATTATGTTGCAACGATTCACGGCTTATATTCAGCGGTAAATCTTCTGAATCTACCACACCACGTAAGAACCTTAAATATGATGGGATTAAATCAATATTCTCATCAGAAATAAATACTCTCTTAATATATAATTTCACTCGTCTTTTGCGATCAGGATGGAATAAATCATAAGTTTTGCTTGATGGAATAAATAGCAGATTTGTAAACTCTATAGCTCCCTCATTTTTATTATGCATAGTAATCCAAGGATCATCTACCGCATAAGATAAACTTTTATAGAATTCTTTATATTGCTCTTCAGTGATTTCGGATTTTGATCTTGTCCATAAAGCTGAGGCAGAATTTAGTTGTATTTCGTTATTATCCCCCTCATCAAAGAAATATATCGGTACGGCTATATGATCGGAATAGCTTTTAACTATATGCTTTAATCTGAAATGATCAAGAAATGTATCCTCTTCTTTTTTAATGTGCAAAGCAATTTCCGTTCCTCTGCTAAACTCTCTATCTGAGCTTGAGACAATATATTCGCCTTCACCTTCCGATTCCCAAACATATACTTTATCTTCGCCAGCTTTTCTTGAAGTTACAGTGACCTTATCAGCTACCATAAAGCTTGAGTAAAAGCCAACGCCAAACTGACCAATTAGCATATTATCTTTTTTAGAATCACCTGAGAGATTCTTAAGGAAATTTGCCGTACCCGATCTTGCAATAGTGCCTAAATTCTCGATTAGATCCTCTTTATTCATACCGATTCCGTTATCACGGATGATAACCTGACCATTGTTTTTATCGACTTTAACAGTAATCTTAAAGTTAGAGTCACCAGCTACTAATTCAACGTTACTTTGGGATAGATAACGCAGCTTATCACAAGCATCAGAGGCATTAGAAATTAACTCCCGCATAAAAATCTCTTTATTACTATAAAGAGAGTGAATCATTAAGTTTAAAATCTTACCAACTTCGGCATCAAATTTCTTTTTTTCTTGTTTCATTACTTAAATCCAATTTAAATTCTTGTTTTAGTTTTGTTATTTAAAAATGTCATTGCGAGCGACTGCAAGGAGCGTGGCAATCTCATGAGACCTTCTGAGATTGCTTCGTCGACGCCTATGGCGTCTCCTCGCAATGACGTTAAAAACAAAACTTTACTTACTTAATATAAGCACTAATAATCAAATTTAAATACTCTTCGTCAATATTTTTTATTAAAATTGTCTTTAAGTTGTTAGTATGTCCTTTAGTAATTTCTAAATTACTCCGCAATAATTGCCATTCTTTTGCTAAAAAATTTATGATCTCTTCGTTAGCTTTACCTTGTTCCGGCAGTGCTTTTATAGATAATTTTAGATTAGGGACATCATTAATTATAATAAATTCTTTGATGTCATTATTCTTAGCAGCTGCCTTAACTTTTATATTTAAAAATGCTGTTTTTAATAAAGGATTATAGACAAAAAATTTCATGGTAAATAACGTAACAGTTGAAAATTATAAAATTTAATTTATAATGCCTTGTGAAAATTCAACTAAATCTATTTATGAGTTCTACAAACAAATATCAAGCGCTTATCACTCAGTTACAAAAAAACGATCCTAAACTTGTACATCTTGACTTTGAAGATATAGCTTTAACAATATTGCAGCTAGAAGAAATAGCAAGTAAAATCCAGAACAATGATTTTATCGGTAATGTAAACTGGGGAAGCATGCCTAAGCTTTCAGATGACCTTGTAGAAAAGATAGAAAGTAAAATCATTTTAAATAATCAAAATTATAAGCAATATCCTAACGATTTTGTTCATGGGTTACTTAGTTTGCATTCCTATATAGATTCTACAGTACAGGAGAAAGTAGCCTTTGAAAAAGCAAAATATAATCAATATTTAGAAGATTTGAAAATATTTAACGAGCCTAAAATAGGTAGATATTACGCAGTAGCATATATAAACGAAAAGAAAAAGCAATTAGTACTTGCTCATCGAGGTATTACATTTGAGGGATGGGATTTGCTAAAAACAGATTCACCAATCAAGACTCATTTAAAAAGCATTTTAGGCGGGCAGATAGTAGCACAGCAAGCAGCTTCATATCAGGCTACGCAAGAAATCACCGAATATGCTAAAAGCATAACTATAATCTATCTTTTACCGGTTATTCTTTGGGTGCATGGTTTGCAGAATTAAGCTTATATTTTGCTCAGCAAGACTTTAACTATTTCAAAGCAAAAGCCATAACATTTGACAGTCCCGGCTCTGCAGAAGTTATGGATAGCTTTAAATCCAATTTAGTAAGTTATGAAACTCATTTTGATATAAGAAATTTAAACATAACTACTTATCTATCTGCTCCAAATCTTGTAAACACCGGTAATCCCCATATCCATAAGGCATATAGAATATTTCCTGAAGTTACAGCTACAGAATATAGCAATAAAATAATAAATGCTTTAAATAAAGCCATCCCAATTAAAAATTATATTTCTTTATTATCATTAAACAGTGATTTACTTGATTCAATGTTGGATAACTTTGATTCTGAGACAGGTAAGCCTATAAAATATGAACAGATAATAAATTGGCCTTGTATCAAATATGAACCTAAAGACAATACGTTAGGAGATAAGTTATTTAATTTTATACCTATTGGAGGGATAGCAAATAAGTTAATAAAAAGAGGCATAACGGCAACGACATTAGGAAGTTTTATTGAGGTAATTGATCATTTTATAAGCGGTAATGTCGCAATTGAGCAAATTTCAGAATTTTATAAACATTTAGAAGATCCTACACAAGCAGAGGGAAAAAAACAATTTGAGCTTTTTTATGAAGGACATTACAAATCGCAAAAAGTAAATTTGTCTGAAGATGTAGTAAATGTAAATGATATAGGAAGTAGTGATTATTATTTAAAGCAATTAACTAAATTAAGTAATAAAGAAATAGATAAAAAGGAAATACCGAATTTAGTAAAGCAGCAGTTAAAAATAATCAAAGATCAGTATAAAATAAAACTCCAAAATAAAAAATATTATATATTCACAAACTCGCTTAGTATTAAGGTGGATGATTTAAAAGAGCAAATTTTAAGATTAATTGAAGTGAGTTATGAAGCCAAGGAAGTTCTAGAAAATCTTAATGCTTATAATTCCCATGAATTAATTGAATCTATAAAAAATATAAACAGCAATTTATCTTCCTTATTACCCTATAATCTTATTCGTCGTGAAGATATACTACAGGATATTGAAAAAAACTTAAATGAAAAACAGTTCATAACAATTAGTGGATATACAGGCATAGGCAAAAGCACTCTAGCTATAGAATATGGTCGTGAACAAAGAGACAAAGCAAAGAAGATAGTACATTTCATTAATGCGGATTCTGCTTATAAAATTACTGAAGCATATATACAATTTGCTAAAGAATTTTCTATTTATACAACAGGCGAAAAGGAAGAAGATATAACAAGATTAATCCATGAGAATATCGCAAAATTAAATTCAAATACATTATTTATTTTTGATAACGTAGAAGTATATAAGGACATTGAGCCTTATCTTAACAGTATGATGAGTATACTTAAAGATAAAGTACAGGTAATAATTACTACTAAAAATAATAAGCTAAGTGATGATATAACAAATATTGAATTAAAACCTTTTAATATAAAAACAGCAGTAACATATTTAGAAAATTCCTTAGGAAATAGGTTTAATGATGAAGATATTAACGATTTAATAGAAGAGCTAGGCAATAAAGATGAAATATTGCCATATAGTTTGTCCAAAGCAGTAGCGTATTTAAAAGAAAATAAATTACTTAAAGTAAAAGATTATCTTAATTTTCTACGTAATAACAAAGATAAACAACCTGAGACAATATTATTGTTAGAAATACTAGAAAAATCATCGCTAGCTTGGTTAATATTACAATATTCTGCATGTTTAGACCCTGACTTTATCAGTATAGATATTTTCAAAGAATTATTTTTATTAGATGAAGAAAAATTGCAAGAACCTATAAAAAAATTAGAAGCATTATCATTAATGAAGCTAATATATCAAGATGGACAAGCAGGTTTACAATTACACGGACTAGTACAGTTTGCAGTAAAAAGATATGTAGATAGACATAAAGAGCATGCAATAGATAAAAAAGAAGTTTTTGTGAGATTAATAGAAGTACTAGATAATTTATTTCCATCAGTAACAAATGAACCAAGCAAAGATTGGGAAAATGCTAAATTAATTTATCCTCATGTAATAAATATACTAAATGATAATATTGAAATTGATCAGTTTAGAAAAGCAAATTTATATCAAAAATTAGGTTATTATAATGAAGATATATTATGTAAATTTCAAAGATCATTAGAATATCATGAAGTAGCACTCAAAATCTTTCAAGAACTATATCAAGGCAACCACTCTAGTATTTCAGACGCTCTTAATAATGTAGGTTTAGCTTATCAAAAATTAGGCAAGTTTTTTGAAGCATTAGAATATTTAGAAGTAGCTTTAAAGATGAATCTAAAATTATATCAAAACAATCATCTTTCCATTGCTAACTCTCTTAATAATGTAGGTTTGGCTTATCAAAAACTAGGTAAGGTTTTTGAAGGATTGACGTATTTAGAAGCAGCTCTAAATATGAAGAGAGTATTACATCAAAATAGTCACCGTGATATTGCTAACTCTTTTAATAATATTGGTCTAGCTTATCAAAATTTAGGCAACATTTTTATGGGGTTAACATATTTTGAACTAGCACTAAAAATAAGGCAAGAATTATATCAAGACGATCACCCTGACGTTGCAGGGTCTTTTAATAATGTTGGGGGGGGCTTACCAACATTTAGGTGATATTTCTATAGGATTAGAATATTTTAAGTTAGCTTTAAAAATGTACAAAAAATTATATAAAGGTAATCATCATTGTATTGCAGGATCTCTTAATAATCTTGGATTAGCTTATGAGAGTTTAGGTAACCTTTTTGAAGGACTAAAATACCTAGAAGCAGCTTTAAGTATGAGAAAAGCAATACATACAGGTAATCACTTTGAAATTGCTGACTCCTTAAATAATGTTGGTATCGTTTATGGAAAATTAGGAAATAATAAAGAAGAGTTAAAATATCTAAAAGCAGCTTTAAGTATGAGGAAAGTGATACATAAAAATAATCACTTTGAAATTGCTGACTCCTTAAATAACGTTGGTATTGCTTATGAAAAATCAGGAAATAGCAAAGAAGGATTAAAATATTTAGAAGTAGCTTTAATTATGAGAAAAGCAGTACACAAAAGTAATCATCCTAAAATTGCTGATTCCTTAAATAATGTTGGTATCGCTTATGAGAAATTAAGTGACGTTAATAAGTCAACAGAACTTTATAAGCAAGCTTATTTAATATTTATGCGAAGTTTAAGCTTAGACCACCCTCGTACTAAAGAATTAAAAAGTTATTTAGAAAAAGCTGCACCAGAATTTATAAAAAACAACGAAACTAGGGAGTTTATATTACAACGGGGGGATTTTGAGGAAATTACTTTAGAAGTTAAACAAAAAATACAAAAAAAAGTTTTAAATAAAATATATACTAATGCTGCTAAAGGTAAATGGAGTACAGGAAAATTTTTTATTAGGTTCTTAGGCAATTGGGGGGTGAAAGGTTATTTATGCGATAAATATTTAGCAAAGCAATTAAGGGATTTATCGAGTGCTAAAAATATAGAAACTGCTAAAATGTTATGTTTTGAAGCGGTTTGTTTAGGAGCTATTAACCATCCTAATAAAGATTTTATTTGTGCTGTGGAATTTACCAAAGCCTATCCTGAACTAACGCAGAAGATCACAACCGAACATCCGGAATATTTCATTGATGGCTCAATATTACGAGCATGCATTAATGACGAAGCAATTTTAAACAAATTGCTTCAGCCTTTAAATTCTAATAGTTAAAAGCAGTTTTTTAAGCAAATTTATGATATTCTAAACTACAACCAATTAGGAAATTTTTTACTTCATCAAAAGCTATTATAAGTTTGCTTTATTTTGAAAAGTAATTTCTATAGGCGATAGGTTACCAACTTTAAAATATATATTCACATCTTTTAATTTAGCGGCTACTGGAATAATGTTAAAATTCTTCTCAAGTAAAATAAAGTTTTCATTATTTTGATGTGTAGAAATAAACTCTTGCGTCATAAACTCACCTCTGATCATTTCACTTATTTGATATGTATTAGTATCTAGCTTTTTCCATTTTTTAAACTTTATAATTTCTTGCCCAAAAGCTGCTAGATTCCAATCATTACTAACCAATTCTTCAAAATTTTTACAGTTAATAATAATAGAATCAGGGGTAAAATTCGCAACACTTCCGATAAAAGTTTGTTTTGTTAAATTTGCTATTTTAGCATAATTGCTGCCGTCAATTGAAACATATAAAGGTTCATTAATATTACTTTGTAAGTAAACGGCTAAATAGGGTTGATCATTGCTTTCTATTATATTAAAAGGTAGATCAAGAATAACACATTTTGTTTCTACATTTGAGGGTTTTTCAAATCCTGATAAGATATTTGCAGCAGGTAAGTAATAGGAAGAAAAATTATCTATAACGCCCGTAACATAAGAGGTTAGGGCAGATAATTTCATATTTACTATTCTAATTTGGTATTTAGATTTTTTGTAATGAAGTATTAAGAAATCACCAGGTTTAAACTCATGAAAAATTGCTGGCATTAAGAATTTAATCACCTTGCTCTCAATAGAAGCATTTTTTAAAATTAACCTGCCTATATTTTCTATTTCTGACAGTGATAAAATAATAGGAATTTTAACGTTAAGTTCAGGGCTATTTGAAATGGTCTCATTATTTATATAAGCATAGCAATCATCATAATTATTAAATCGATCAATAAAATTGATATTTAGTTTGCTGATAATATTTTCTTCAGGTATTTCTGTTTGCTTTATATAGCTATTATCAGATAGTTTTATTAAAGCTTTTTCGTTTATATAATCTAATTTTCCACTTCCTCGTTTTAAAAATTTTATTTTTTCACATTCATTTGCAATTATGTCAAAGAAATAGAATATTCTTAAGGAGTTAATAACATCTACAGCAGATAAAACCTTATTTAAAATAAAACCGTCTACTATTTCATCAATGGTAGAAATATCGATGCTTTGTATATCAATCCCGCATCTATTAGATAATTCAAGTATTATTTCAGCAAGGCTACAAGTGCCAAGTTTACCATTAACCCAATGCCCCTTTTCCCATAAATGATTATCACTCCAAATATTACCATGTGGCCAAGCGGGGTAGGGGCGTGCATCCCATGTCCATAAGAACATCTCTTCTATATATTCTTGTGTTTGCCAATATTCTATAAACCCTTTAATAGCTATGCGTTGTGCTAAAAAGTCTGTACCTGCTGAGGAGTATTTAGGAGCACCGCCATCCGTACATTTAGGATCAAAAAACACATTAGGTTGATTGGAGGCTTTATCTATCGATGGAAAACCAAATTCAGTGAACCAAATTTTTTTCATTTTTGGTTGCCATGCTGTTTTATTTCCATCAGGATTATAGTGATGATTTTCCCACCAATATCCTACATTTTTCCAAGCATATGCAGCCGATAAAGCTTGTTTATTACCGCTGCCATCTAAGTAATAATCATACCCCTCACCGCTATGGCAACCTTTAATAATATCTTCTTTTGTAATTCTAGAGCTTAAAGAACTGGTTAAAGGGAAATAAGCATCTATTCCGACAAAGTCAATGTAGGGTGAGGCAAATAGCGGGTCTAGATTATACCATCCACCACTAGTATGATGATATTCCGACCAATCGGCTGCGTAAGTAACCTGTACCTTATTGCCTACTATTTCTTTTACTAAACGAGCAAGATTGCATAGTTCATTAATTGCTGGAAAGTTATTTGCTGAGTCTCTTATAGAAGTAATGCCAATTAGTTCCGAGCCGATTATAAAGGCATCTGCATAATCTTTAACTAAATGTGCATAATGAAGAATAAAATTGTTATAACCATCAGTTTTATGAAAAAAATTACTTACTGCCTCCGCAGAACCGCTAACATGCCCACGCCAAGGTTTGCCTGGTAAATCCATAAAAAACATCGGATAAAACATAATTTTTAAATTACGTTTTTTTAGCTCCTTGAGGTAACGCACCAAGCTAGCGTCATTAACACTACCTCCATAATTAGGACTCTCATATTCATCCTTAGATATAATTTTAGCATTTTCCCTATTATAACGACCAACTTGCCAAGTAGATGAATAAGTGGTTAGAGGATCGTTAAACTCTATAGCAGGTTTTATACTACAATAGTTTATATCAAGATTATCACCAAACCAAGAAACTACTGGTGCTACCCATTTATGTTAGGGCAGGTGGTTTGTAGCTGATTAAGGCTATATACGCTATCAGCAATATTATAATGATTATGTGTATTGATAGCCTCATGATTCACAACACCACCAAAAAAGCTTTCTTGGGTTTTATACTGAATCTCTGTATCATAGACAAATTCCCCAGACCCTGGAATCATGCTAATATTACTGATTAAATTTTCGACTTTTGCATAATTGTTTGGTAGATGAATATTAGGCTTTCTAGTTACTTCAAATGAGAAATTCGGAATAATATTGTCAAAATCTTCTAAAGGTAGTTCTTCAAATACTGCATAGCTAAGGGATCTAAAAGCAGGAGTTTTATTTTTACCTAAGCATTTTTCAATTAAAGGATCGGGTAATTGTTCTTCTGATCCTTTATATAATCTAAACTTATATTTATTTAATTTTATAATTTCATCATTTGCCCATACCCTATTAATTTCGCTAATCTCACCCTCACAAATACCGACGGCAAAAGAAAAGAAATAGCTATATTCCGTAGAAGTCGTAGTAGATTTTACGTTATGAAAATAAGGAAAATATTCTTTATGACGGGTGCTATTTGCTATTTCTTTGACTTTATCTGCCCAAATTATTTTTCCGCTAACTTTTGTAGTGCCAAAAATTAAAGGGATAGGCTCACCATAATTTGCTGTAACATACTTAAAACTTTCTTTGAAGTTTTTAATATAATCATATTCTTCTGGTTCATGATTTAGTTGATCTAAATACTCACCAAGCATTTTACCAGCAAATCTTCCTATGCTTGAAAATATACCACCTCCAAATGCATTTCCGATAGCACCACCAAACGAACTAAAAAAACTTCCAAACATATTTACCATATTATAGTTTAATATGGATTGATATTAGCATTACAATGTGCTAACACTAAGATATGCTTTTCGGTTTAGTGTCATCCCGTGGTGGCATTGCCTGCGTGGATACCAAATCGTCATTGCGAGGAAATTACGAAGTAATTGACGAAGCAATCCAGTAAAAAATGCTAACTTACAGCATTTTTTATTATTTTTTCTGGATTGCCACGCTCCTTGCAGTCGCTCGCAATGACGATTTGGTATCCACGCAGGCAAAGCCGCCACCGGGTGACAATGTATTATATTGGAGTATATTAATGTTTAAAAAATATATATTTATCTTATTACTACTTGTCACATCTATAGTTAAAGCAGAAAATATAGAAGTAAATAATTTAGATAAAATAAAACAAGATTTTGAAGAAAATTATATTAAAAATTATTTGCCGCAAGATTTACTAGTGGTAATAGACTTGGATAAAATATTATTTAAGCCGTTATTATCTTTAGGTGAGCAAATCGATAAAGATGTTTATGCTAAACTAGCACCTACTTTGCAAAAGATGAGTAAAAACCCTAAAAATATTTATATAGATCAGTTAATTTTAACAAGTGATAAATATAAAAAGGAATTACTAGATTCTAACTTTCCGAATTTTGTAAGTGATATCAGCAATAAAAATATTCCTATAATAGCTGTAAATGGAGGTTTTACAGGTAATTTTAATAATATACCTAAATTTGAAATATGGATTGCTGATTATTTAAAAAAGAATTTTAACATTGATTTCTCAAATAGCTTTCCTAAAAATAATTATATTATTTTTAATAATTTAGAAAGTTTTTCGAATACTTATCCGGTATTTTATAAGGGTATATTAACTAGCAATAATATATCTGGTGCTGAACTAATGATTAATTTTTTTGTTCAAATGAATTTTATGCCTAAGGTACTTATAATGGTTAGCGGTAGTACAGAGCTATTAAGTTCAATGGAAGCACAGCTGGCTAATTATAGTTCTTCTGTTTTATTTATTGGATATTATTATAATAATCAAGATAGTAGGGATAATAATGCAAACTATAATGTAATTATTAATGACTTGACTAATCAAATGAATGATATAAAAAGAAATAACCCACCTTTAAAAACTAATAATGCAAAAAGTAAAAACCCTTATGATCAAAGTAAATAAAATTTTACTCCATTTATTACTTTATTTAATTGTGCCAACTTCAAGCTATGGTCAAATAATTCCTACTTATTCTGTAAATTCTGTAACAATGAAAGATTTGTTACCCAAAATAGACCAAGATAGCCTTGTTTTAATAAATATAGATAATACTATTATAACGCCCAAATCAAAATTTTTTCGCTATAACGATAATCCTTATGTAAATTTTACCAAAAACTTATATAGTCTTGCAGTAAATGATTCATCAGTAAGTAATTCTATAGCACAATTAATGCAACAACGCCAAATGATGCTTATAGAAAAAAATTGGGTGGATTTTATTAATCAAATGAAAAAGCAAGGTGCAACAGTTTTAGGGCTTCAAGAAATAACTACCCCATGTAATTTGATTGAAAATTATGAAGGATGGTTGTATACCTTACTTTACGGATTAGGTATTAATTTTACTAGTAAAGTTAATGATAAAGATGTATTTAGGTTTGATCCAACGGATGCAAGTGCACCTATTTTTTATCTGGGAATAATATTTACTGGAAATACTAATAAAGTAAAGTCACTCATTGAATTTTTAAAAATTATACCAAAGGAGCCTAGCAAAATCATAGTATTTGCAAATAATAAACAAGATTTAAAAGATATGGATTCTTATTTAAGAAATGTTGATATAGAATATTATGGAATTGAGTATTTGGGATGGCAACAATTACAAGGATCACCAGATCTAGAAGTTGCCAAATTGCAGCAATCAACTCTTCTAAATACAGGACAGTGGTTGGAGGATGATGTAGCTGCAAAAATGTTAAATAAATAGTATGAATAATAATTTAATAAATACTTTAAAAGATTTAATTATCGATACCGGTAAAATTGCTTTAGATATAAAAAAATCAGGAATATTAATTGATACTAAGTCAGATGGCTCGGTAGTTACCAATGCAGATAAAGAAATTAGTAAAATAATCTATCAAAATCTGCAAGACTTAACTCCAGAAATAAATATAGTATGTGAAGAACAGCCACTGCCAATACTTAGTAATAATACTTTTTGGTTAATTGATCCAATTGATGGAACACGAAGTTATGTAAACGGCAAAAGCACCTATACTATAAATATAGGTCTAATTAAAAATGGTGTACCGACTATTGGCTTAATATATCAACCTGAGACAGATAAATTATATTATACTGATGAAAAAAATCAGTTAAAAATCGAACAACATTCCAAAGAAATTCCTATCATTCATAAACAAAAAGAGCTAAACGCTGTCATAGGTTTTTATCATTCAAATAAAGCAACTAAAGAATTTTTAAGTAAATATTCCTTTAATAAAATAGACGCAATAGGTAGTTCAATTAAATTATGTTTAATTGCTGAGGGTAGTGTGGATATTTGCCCTAAATTTGGTCAAACTATGGAATGGGATATAGCAGCAGGTCATGCTTTAATTAAAGCTGGTGGTGGTAATATTCTAGATCTAGATGGCAAAGAAATTACTTATGGTAAGAAAGACTTTGCCAATCCTAATTTTCTTGCATGCAGCAAATATTGGCTGGAGAATGTTGTTCCTGTATAGGAATTGTTTTGTAGATCAGTTCAACCAGTGTCATGCCGTGACGGCATTGCCCGCATGGATCATTTTCCCTTGTCATCCCGTGATTTATGAACTAGAGCTAGCTAAAAAATACTAATAAAATTAGTATTTTTTATTATTTTCTGGATGCCGTGGTCAAGCCACGGCATGACATCGGAACCACGCAACAATGCCTTGCGAGGAGCGAAGTGACGTGGCAACCTCAGGAAATAATGATGAGATTGTTTCGTCGGTTATTGCATAACCTTCTCGCAATGACGTGGGACACACGTCAAAAGTTTAATTAGCAAACTGCAATAACCTGACCTATTAAGTTAGCTTCTTCTTACTGAATATGATAGGTGGCTAAATCCTTATAGCTATATCCTTGTTCAGTTAGTAATGTAAAAGACTCAGTAAGCGAATCTAAGATAACTTTTTCATGCTTAATAACTACATAATCATTACCTGTGCTTTTAATTTTATCTAGTTTAGGATCTGGTTTTAGCATTACTTGACCATTTACCTTTTTCCAATCTATTACTTCAAAAGTATTTTGATTGCTAGTTGCATCAGCAAAATTTACTAACCTATGATTACTAATAGCATGTACTACTTTGTTGATTCCTAAGTAATCTGCACATGTATTAACTACTTCACCAACTTTGCTTGTAAGATAATCTGTCCATCCCCATATGCCAGCTGATTTAGCTGACTGCTCTATTGTATTGTAGTACAATTTTAGGAGGTGCTACAATATTTATTTTAGTTGCTAACTGAGGATTAGCAGTATTAATAAAATTATGTTTAGCATTATAAACTTCGCAATGTTTTGCTAGCTCTTCTATCGAAGTTAATACTTCTCCTAAAAAATCTTTATTTTTTATGGCGTTTTCTACTACCTTTTTTGAACCAGGATTATCAAAAGTAACAGATTTCTCAAATTTTAATCCTCTAGAATGAATTTCTATTCCAGTTAAATCTGAAACTATTGTTCCAAGAGAGTGACCGCTAGTACTAAATTTGTAATCTGCTACATTTTCTTGTTCACTAACTTGTTCTAAAATTTTAGTAACAAATGCCTTAACTGGTAACATTTTATTAGGAAGACGACCAAAAGTAATACGTGCATCGTCTATCAAATCGTATTTTTCTGTAATTACAGTACCGGAACTAGAAATATGAATTTCTTTGGTATTACGATTAATAAAAGCTACAGCTTTGTACCCATATTGGTTAGTATTTTTATCATCAACAGAAGTAGCTAATACCTTCCAACCTGAATTTGCGAGGTTTTTTTCTGTATCTTTATACTGATCTGTTCCAAGTGTACGAGCTAAACTTACACCTTTATGTGCAAGATCATCAGCAGACAAATCTACTATATGAAAACTACCTGTAATAGATTCTGAATCCTTAATTAAATTTGAAGATTTTAAATTATCGCTCATATTTTGTCTCAAATTAAATATTCTGCATTATAAGTATATTAGCTTATTATGTCAACAATGTTTTTGCTAAATAGTTAACTAAATACTAATTTATTAATATTCCTAGCCTTGGCTTTAATGTTAAAAATCTATATAATGCTTATTAAATAATTAAATTTTTAACAAAATAAATAGGTTTTTTATGAGTAATACTAAAGAAGTAGTAATAAGTTTAAATGACAGTAACGAAGATATATTAGCTTTTATAGGTGATGCAGTATCAGATATGTCTGGTGGTACTAAAGCAATGTTTACATTATTAAAATCAATAGATGACTTTAATGATATATTCTCAGATCAAGAAGTTATTGTTGAAGATTTTTATCCTAGCACACATAGCAATGATATTTTCACAACAGCTTATAACATTATAGGATCTGTTTGTGATTATGTATGTAGTTATTTCTGGGGTAGTAAATAATTAGGTGTACTAAATGCCATGATTAAGTCATGGCATAACTTTATCTATTTCGCAGTACCCGACAACTAAGATCACCTTCCGAGCATTCTAGTATATTTTTAAGTTCTTCAATGCGGACTTTGGTTTTACCTGCTAAACACATACTTAATATCATTGGAAATACAGTACCATCGCGGACCTGAAAGCTTCCGAATTCACAATCGGCATCACGCAATTTAATCCATAAATTTTGGGATTTTTTTAATAAATTAGTTTCTTCTTCTGAAGTGTATTTTAATATTTCTTGATAAAGTTGATTTAATTCTTTATCAGCTTTTTTAAAATCTTCATTAGCACAATAATTCATATCAAATTGTGTATATGCATTATCACAATCAATTTTAGAATCAGATGCATAGGTTAAATAATTAAAAAATATTAAATATAAAATGATTATTTTTCTCATGATTTTATTTGTATATTAAATTATATCATCTACAGGTTTTTCATTCTTTTAAATACCTCTAGTATGGTTTGCAGGTTTTACCTTAGGTTTTTCATTAGATTTATTTGTTAGTTTAGATTTCTGTTGTGCTTGTGTTCCAATTAGTTTTGCTTCGTTAGCTAGTTTTTCAAATTTCTCTTTTAAATTTTTGGTGTTACCTTGTTGAAGTTTTTGAAAATTGTTAGATGAGATACGCTTACTTTGTTCTTTAGAATCAATCTCTTGAGTTTTAGCTAAATTTTCAAATTTATTTATTAATTGCTTATGAGTTTCTTGCCTATTTGCAGTATAATTATCATGTTCATTGGATGGTGTCGATACTGCATTTTTACGCTGATTACGTTCAGTATTTTGTATTCTTCTTTTACGCTAGTAGAAGCTGTAGGTATATTACGCTTATCTTTAGAAGATTGTATAGCATTAGCCTTTTCTTCAAATAATTTTACCTTATCTTGTACTACACCTGTCTGCTTTAATTCAAATATGTAATCATCTACGGCTGTTTTTAATCGGTCTAAAACATTTCCTGAACCGTAAGATTTTTGAAAAGCAGCGGGCATTCCACTATCGTCCCATTCTAACTCGTTATCAAATACTATATCTGAACTCAAATTTTTATGGTTTGAGGGATATGTTCTCTCCTCATCACGTGGATCGGTTAATTTATAATAATTTTTATTTAATATACGAGGGTTGCGTATATTTTCTTTTCTATTATGTTCCTTGACTTCTTCAAATATATTTAAAGTTTTATAAATATTATCTATTTCTTCTTGTGTTAATTTCTCATTTTTTAATTCTTTCTGATGAATAGATTTTTGTAATGTTCCTATTGTTGTAAATTTATCTTGTGTAGTGCCGGAGTTCAAAATTTTGTTTTGTACATCCTTTAATACTTTATTTAAATTTTCTGTAGACATTTTAGCCTCTTCACCTATTAGTTAAATATTTAATTCATATAAGAAAATAATATCATTCATATAAAACTATCAATAATTAATGTTATACTAATTTTAATATTTTTTATATATGTTGTATTTATATTATTCAATAAAAAACATTTTTCTTAAAAGTAATGAAATATTCAGAAATATAGGCGAAAAGCAGCTAAAATTTAATTTTTTTATATTTTCCCCATAATAAATATTAAAAACATTTAACTAATTGTTTAAATTAAGAATTAATTTACTTCAAGGCTTCAATCAACTTTCTAACTCCGTCTACTGACTTATCAAATAAAGCTTGCTCATCAGCAGTTAGTTGCAGTTCGATTACTTTCTCTACGCCGTTTTTACCTATAATAATGGGTACGCCAGCATATAAATCTTTTACGCCATATTCACCTTGCAAGTAAGCCGCACAGGTTAGAATTTGTCGTTTATCTTGTAAATAAGATTCAAGCATTTCTACAGCAGAAGCAGCAGGAGCATAATAAGCTGATCCTGTTTTAAGTAGGGCCACGATTTCACCACCGCCATTTCTAGTGCGGTCAATTATTTTTTCGATACGTTCGTTAGTTGATAACCCCATTTTTACTAAGTCGGGTATAGGTACGCCTTTCACAGTAGAGTATCTAGCAAGCGGTACCATAGCATCACCGTGACCGCCAAGAACTATGCTACTAACGCTATTAGTTGATACTTTAAACTCCTCAGCAAGAAAAAGGTTAAACCTTGATGAATCAAGCACGCCAGCCATACCAATGACTTTATTATGTGGCAAGCCGCTTTCTTTCAGCATCACGTAAACCATGACATCTAGCGGGTTGGTAATTACTATTACAAAAGCATTAGGAGCATATTTTTTAACATTTTCTGCAACGCTTTTCATAATACCAGTATTGACGCTAATTAAATCGTCTCTACTCATGCCAGGTTTTCTAGGCAAACCGGCAGTGATAATTATTGCATCTGACCCTTCAATATCTTTGTAGTCATTTGTGCCTTTAATTTTGATATCAGAACCTGCTAAGGTATTTGCTTGCATTATATCTAGAGCTTTGCCTTGTGGAATTCCTTCAGCCACATCAAATAATACTATATCACCTAAATTTTTAAGACTGATTAAATGAGCAAGCGTTCCACCTATATTACCGCTTCCTATTAATGAGATTTTTGGATTTTTTTTCATTATGTCCTCATACGTTTGAATATACGTATCTAATATATTATAAATATGTTCAAGAAAAAAGGTTTTTTAAAAGAAATACATTTTTACATAATGTCATTCCTGCATAAGCATTGTTGCGTGGATCGAAAAGCATCCTAAGGTAGTCATACCGTAGCTTGGGAATTAGATCCAGAAAATAATAAAAAATACTAATTTTATTAGTATTTTTAACTGGATCCCGTGAATAAATCACGGGATGACACTGACTGTAATTTCCTTTTACCAGCTTCTAGATATAGGAAAATAATAGGAGTGATGTAGAGAGTTAGTAGTTGTGAAGTAAGAAGCCCGCCCACAACTGCAAGCCCTAGCGATCTTCTTTCTGCTCCTGTGCTACCAATCCCAAGAGCTATCGGCATAGCACCCATTAATGCCGCTAAGGTGGTCATCATAATAGGTCTAAATCTTATAGTGCAAGCTTCTAAAATCGCATCTTTGGAACTTTTATTGCTAGTACGTTCAAGCTCTAAGGCAAAGTCGATAATCATAATAGCATTCTTCTTAACGATACCGATTAACATAATAAGCCCAACAAATCCGTACATATCAAGCTTACTATTAAATATTAGCAAGGTAAGTAACGCACCAAACACGGCAGTTGGCAGTCCTGAAAGAATCGTTACCGGATGTACAAAACTCTCATATAGCATACCAAGAATGATATAAATAACTATAACAGCAAGCCCTAATAATAGTCCAAGGTCAGAGAAAGAGGATTGAAACGCTTGTGCTGTTCCTTGAAAGCTTCCAGTAATTGTTGCCGGCATTTGTAATTCTCTTACCGCTTCGTTAACTTTTGGAACGGCATCGCTAATTGAAAAGCCGTCTTGTAAATTAAATGATACTGTAACGGATGGTAATTGACCAAAATGTGAAATACTTAAAGGTCCAACGCTATTAACAATTTTAGCAAGAGTAGTTAGAGGTACTAAAGTGCTATTTGCAGAGTTAATATTGATCAAGGATAACATTGATGAATCAGTTTGATATTTAGGATCTAACTCTAAAATAATATCATATTGGGCAGTAGGGGTATACAATGTTGAGATCTGCTCAGCCCCATAAGCAGCATATAAAACATTTTGTATTTGCTCAACCGATATACCTAGCTTTGCTGCTTTATACCTATCAATCTGTACTAAAGTTTGTGGCTGTGACATTTGTAAATCCGAGGTTACGTCTAAAAACCCAGGCGTAGCTGCAAGTTTTGCCTGTAATTTTGGAGAAAAACCAAACAGTTCATCTTGATCAAGACCTTGCAGGGTATATTGATATTGGCTTTTTGTTGCCTGTCCCCCGATAGTAATAGTCGGCACGTTTTGGATATATACCTTTAAGCCAACTAAGTGATTTAGTTTTGAACGTAACTGGTCAATTACCTCGTCTGCACCTACTCGTTGGTTACGTGGTTTTAGGCTGATAAAAATTGTACCTTGATTAACTGATGAATTTCTGCCTGATACACCAACTGCCGAAAAAAACGACTCTATATTAGGGTTTTTAAGTAATACATCACTTACTTGTTGTTGTTCTTTCACCATTGCATCAAAGGAAATAGTTTGAGCAGCTTCAGTAAATATTAAGATTTGTCCGGTATCGGAATCAGGCATAAAGCCTTTACGCACCAATCCGAAAAGATAGGCTGTTGCAATAATCACTAGCAAAAATACAAGCATAGTAGTTTTAGAATACTCGGCTACTATCTCAAGGCTATTACTATATTTTTGTTTGATATATTCGAAAGTTTTTTCGGTGAGTGGTGTTTTGTCATACCGTGGCTTGACCACGGTATCTTGTGAAGCAGCTTGTGATATTATGCCTCCTGAGATCCCGCGGTCAAGCCGCGGGATGACAGTAGAGTGTTTCTCATCCTTCAAAAACACATTACACAACATTGGGGTAACAGTGATTGAAATAACCCCTGAAAGCAGGATAGCAGTAGTGATTACAACAGCGAGTTCGTGCAGTAATTTCCCTAAAATACCGCTCATAAATAATATTGGAATGAATACAGCAGTTAATGACAAGGTCATTGAAACAATAGTAAATCCGATTTCCTTAGTTCCATTAATACAAGCTTGAATCTTATTTTCGCCTGCCTCTATATGTCTCGTGATATTCTCAAGTACTACTATTGCATCGTCTACCACAAACCCCATCGCAAGTGTTAGAGCCATCAAAGACATATTATCTATACTAAACCCAAAGAGATACATAAAGGCAAAAGTACCGACTATAGATAAGGGGAGGGCGATAGTTGGGATAATCACTGATCTAAAATTATGTAAGAAAAGAAATATTGCAAGAACCACTAATATTAGAGCTAAGATCATGGTAAAATTAGCATCATTTACCGATTCTCTGATAGAAATTGATCTATCAAACATGATATTTATATTAACCCCTTCAGGGATCTGTCTACGTAGTAATGGTAGCACTTCTTTTATGCCATCTACTATCTCAATAGTATTAGTATCGGGTTGTTTTTGAATAGCAAGAATTATCCCCGGCTTATCTCTATACCATGCTGCTATTTTGTTATTAGCGACGCTATCGATAGCTTTCCCGATATTTTTAAGAAAAAGCGGGCTACCATTACGATAAGTTAATATTAAATCATTATATTCTTTAGCATTTTGTAGCTGCCCGGGAGCTTGAATGCTTGAGTAAATATCCTTGCCGTATAAAGCTCCGGTTGGTAAATTAACGTTACTGCTACTAATTATACTAGATACCTGATCAAGTCCTATATTATTTGCTGCCATCTTAACGGGATCAACCTGCACACGTACCGCATATTGCTGTGAGCCATATACTTGTACCTGTGCAACGCACGGTAACATCGATAAACGTTCAGCCATAATAGTTTCAGCGTAATAATCGACAGTATATAAGGCTTACTTTTACCCACAAGTATAAACTATATATAATATATAGTTTATATATAAAGAGGTAACAGAATGGAGAATGTAGAGGTAGTATCGAATGCCTATAACTTAGGCGATAAATGGCTAGAAAGAGAATTTAGGCATG
>CAJYCS010000022.1:0-12460 GCA_913697995.1 Stiretrus anchorago | reverse complement strand
TCGTTTTAATAGAAAAACTAAACGATATAGTAAAGCTATTGATATGATTTACAACTCCATACTCTTACTTTTTAATAAAAATTTATTACTATCTATATTTAGTTAGGAATGCCAAAATCAGCTATATCGTATACTTTGACTAAAATAAAAGAAGATGATAAAATAGAATTAGAAAAAATACTTAAATCATATTTGAATCCTGAATTAGGAGTAATTATTATGGGAAGTTTAGCACACCGCTGGGAACAACAAGGTATAGAGAAAGAAAGAGCTAGAAGTGCAATAAAGATTAAAAAAGAAAAAATTAATATAGCTAAAAAGATGCTAACAAGAAATAAGCCTTTAGATGAGATTATAGATTTTACAGGTTTGAAAAAAGAAGAAATTGAGAAGTTAAAAACATAACAAAATTATGGGAAACCATATTAACTATATTGCATTATTAAAAACATTATGAATGAAGTTTTTGAAGTACCTGGCGGTGAAGAGAAAGTATTATTACATACTTGTTGTGCTCCTTGCGTTGGTCCTTTAATGGAAAAAATGATGAGTAGCAGTATTAATTTTACGCTATTTTTTTATAACCCTAATATTCATCCTAAGCAAGAATATGAATTGCGTAAGAATGAGAACATACGCTTTGCCGAAAAGCATAATATCGAATTTATCGATGCTGATTATGACCCACAAAACTGGTTTAAACGTGCTAAAGGTTTAGAGTTTGAGCCGGAAAGAGGCAAGTGCTGCTCTATGTGCTTTGATATGCGTTTCGAGCGTACGGCTTTATACGCTCATGAAAATGGGTTTAAAGTCATTAGTAGTTCGCTTGGTATTTCCAGATGGAAAGACATGAACCAGATTAATGAATCAGGAGTTAAAGCAGCATCACATTATGAGGGGGATAACTTACTGGACTTATAATTGGCGTAAAGACGGCGGAGCAAGTCGTATGTATGAAATCGCTAAAGAGGAGCATTTTTATAAGCAAGAATTTTGCGGCTGCACACCATCATTACGTGACACTAATAAATGGCGAGTAGCTAACGGTCGCCCGAAGATTGAGATTGGTAAAGAGTATTATTAGTGAAAGTCTCATCTCGTGTGGGCATTGCCCATATGGATCAACTATGTTTAGTAACTAATGGCAATAAAAAATACAAATATATAAATGAAAACCTTATTACCTGAACGCTCTTTACATATTAATGGTAGACTCAATTTTATAGTGCAACAAATCTTAGAGCTTGCACAAGATAAAATAGCTATGATTATTCTCTATGGCTCTTTTGCTAGAGGCGACTGGGTACGTGATTTACCTAACGGTTATCATAGCGATACTGATATTTTGATTATTTTGAAAAAAGGTAAGTATAAAGGTCATGCTACTTTAAACCTAAAAGATAGAATATATGCAAGATTAAAAAGAAAAGGAGTAATAAAAGATCAAATTATTCCTTATGATTCGAGAATATCAATAATTTTAGAATCAATAGAAGAGGTAAATAGACAGCTAGAAAAAGGACGTTATTTTTATACTGATATCACAAAAGAGGGAATACTTTTATATGATAGTGGTGAATTTACCTTAAGCGAAGCTAAAGATTTACCTTGGAGCAAGATAAAAGAAATCGCACAAGATTATTTTGAGCAGTGGTTTAATAAAGGTAAAGATTTTTTAGATGGAGTAGATTATTATTTAAAAAACGATCGTTATGCAATTGCTGCTTTCTTATTACATCAAGCTACTGAAAGTTTTTATAATACTATTTTATTAGTTTTTTCTAATTACAAGCCGAAATTGCATGATATAGAAGAATTAGGCGGTATGGCAAAAAATTACGACAATGAATTATTACAAGTTTTCCCTATAGCTACTCCTGAGCAAAAAAAATGTTTTGAATTATTACAAAAAGCTTATGTTGATGCACGATATGATAAAAATTATAAGATTACAAAAGAACAGCTGCTTTATTTAATAGAGCGAATAGAAAAATTAAAAGAAATCACTGAAAGAATTTGTACGACAAAGATTGGTAGATAAAATGCCACATGCCGTGGCTTGGGAACTAGATCCAGAAAAATAACTAAAGTTAATCTACATTATAGTGATCAGTATTTCCACGGAAATATTCACAAACATTTCCTGCTAATGGAATCATTACTTCTATTGCATAATTGAAACAATATACAGCTGTATTATAAAAATTTGTAAAAAAGCTATTACTAGCCTCTACAAAACTCTCTTCTAGATTTATACTTGTAAAGACATCTGAATTATCTAATATATTTTCTAAACTTATATTCATTAAATCTTTCTTTCTCATAAAACCCATTTAATATAAGTTAATAATTATTTAATAATCTGCTTTTATGAAATAAAGACCGCAGGCAGGGGCGGTAGGACCAGCAGCTTTTCTATCCTTTGCTTCTAAAACTTGCTGCATTTGCTCAGCTTGCCAAATATTTTTACCGACTAATACTAGGCTACCGACTATATTACGCACCATGTGATGTAAAAAAGAGGGGGCAGAAAAATATAATTTTATTTCCTCATTTTCTTTTATGATATCAAGCTTTGTTAAGGTTTTGATGGGAGATTTTGATTGACAAGAGCTAGCTCTAAATGAAGTAAAGTTATGTTTACCTAAAAGATATAAGCTACTTTTTTGCATAGCTGAAACATCTAACGGCACACTAATCCACCAAACACGATCAAAATCAATTACTGATGGGTAGGGTCTATTAAGAATTCTATATACATAATGACGTGCTATTGCGGAAAAGCGAGCATGGAAATTATTGTCTACTAATTCACAATTACACACTCCTACTATATATGGTCTTGTAAAATAATTAATCGCTCTGATAATTTTATAAGGTTCAAAATATTTTGAGAGATCAAAATGTGCTATTTGACCTATTGCATGAACTCCAGCATCAGTTCTACCTGATCCGAATAATGTTACTTGCTCACCAGAAAATTTATAGATCGCTTCTTCTAATATCTGCTGTACCGACATTACTCCCGATTGTCTTTGCCAACCTGCAAGATTCGTGCCTAGATATTCAACGCTAATTTTATATCTGTACATAAAGGGAATTATTTTGTCATCTCTGCAAAAGGAGAAATCTAAGTTCTATGAAGAAAAATTATTTGTGGTGGCTTTTTCATAATCCAATATCAACTTTAATATTTTCAATTTTTTCAAGCTCTGTCTTAATATTCTTTTTAATTTCTTCTATTTTACGATATTTTTCTGCTATTTCTTTTTGCTTTTGTAAATCAAATTCGCCTGTTTGTGTTATTGGGATTTTGATTTCAATATTTTTTGCAACTTTCCAATGTCTTGAATATCCTAAATTCGGTATTAAATTTTCCCAAACAAACGAAATATATTCAATATCTATTTTTCCAATATATTCTTGTTTTAGTTTTAATACTTTTACATTATCTAAACATGCAAAATTTTCATTTCTAATAAAAAACTTTCTCGTATGGTCACCAAAAGTTACCAAGGGAGTTTGGCTTGAGGCGTTAAACATAATATCTTTAGCATAGCCAACGAATCCATATTCTGTGGTTTGCGAAGAATATGTTGGTACAGTGTATTTATCTTTTAAATCCTTTTTTTGTATTTTTTTTGACACCGGTAATAAATCAAAAAAAATTGAGGCTTGCTTAGTATCATATTTTATTTGTTCTAAATTCTGTGATTCATTTATAATATTTGCATTAGAGCTGATAATAAATAATGTATCGTTTAAAAGTTAATTAAATTCTTTTATATATAAAAAACCAGTCTTTTCAATAAAACCAAGGTCAATTTTTTCTTCTTCTGTAAAAAAGTTTTCAACACACCAATTAATATCAGCTTTAAATTTATCAATCCCTTGCAACTTACACCTTTTATCGTGATTAATATTTGCAAAATATTTCTTACTACCTTTAAAAGCATTAAATAAATTTACCGCTTCCTTTAAGTCGTCTTGCTCAATATCAAATCTATAAATATCACGACTCTCGCCAATTTCGCTGCATAAATAAGTAAATACTGGATCAGTTTGTATCTGCGAAATATCATGTTTCTTTGTAATTGCTAAAATGTATGTCTTTTTTGGAGTTGTAAAAAAAGTTTTTAAAGGCAATGAAATAATAGCATCAATAAAACAATTATCTAAAATGAGTTGTCTTAAATTTTTGTCATTTTGTCTATTGAAAATCCCGTCAGGCACAACAACAAACGCCTTTCCGTTTGGTTTCAAAGCTTTTACGATCCATTCCATAAAAAGCCCTTCAACGCCCATTCCACTGATTTTATAGTAATTTTTTAAAATAGTACTTTTTGCAATTTCTTCTTTTAGATTACTGCTTCCGCTTGTCACATAAGGTGGATTTGTAAGGATTAAATCATATTCGCCTTCAATAGGCTCTGATAAAGTTCCAAGTATTGAATTTGTTTTTAAAATAAAGCTATCATTAAAAAGTTTGGTAAATTCCTTTGTATGCTCAGGATTATCTTTTATAAGCTCACAAAAATAAATAAGCATATTCGCTTTTGCAAGAATTATAGTTTTTTGCTCATCTTTATCAAAACCTTTATCAAAACCGATAATTTTAACTTTTGAATTTATCTTACCGTTTTTGAGTTCAAAAAAATTATCAAGATTTTCTTTTACAAATTCGAGAGGAAATTTGCCAACTCCGCAGGCAGGGTCACAAATTGACATATTTTCTTTTAACTCACCTTCTGCCATTTCATTTATGGCACGAACGACTTTAATAGGTGTAAAAAATTGTCCCCAATTTTTTTTACTTATACTTTCTTTTAAAAAGCTTTCAAATAATTTGCTTTTAAAATCGTGATCAATATGTTCAAGTTTTCCATAATCTCTAAATTTTTCTAAAACTTTCTTAAATACCGTTCCATATCCATCAATTGCTTTTTGGTCTCTACTTACAAAAATAGTACCGTTTATAATTGTTGTTTTATCACTCCCTTCCGGAAATAAATCTTTTATTTTCGGTCTAATAACATTTGCGTAATGTTGTAAAACATCATTTATTTCATTGTTATTGTATTTTTTTAAAAGTTCATCAAAACTAAAATCACCTTTTAAAATATTTAAATCGCTTAAATATTTAAATATAAATAATTCAACAAAGGTATATAAACAATTTTCAGGAGTTGCTCCGCTAACACTCCAAACATCTTGCCATATTTGTTTTGCAAGGTCTGTTGGGTCTATTAATTGTTTTGGGAGTATGGTATCATTTTTATCATTAATAGATTGGATTATTTCTGTTATGACTTTTTGTAAATTTGTATCTTTTGGGTTAAATAGATATTTAAAATCATGACCTTTTGCATCTTTTACACTATTGCCGGTTGCAACATTAATCCAAAGAGTCTCGTGTGTATCCGTTGCAATTATGAGTTTTGTTTTTAACTTTTTGGCAACCTCAATTTCTTGTAAAATTGCACTATCTCTCTTATTTTTAGTATTGAATTGTTTCGGTGATTTATACTCTATTATTGCAATTACTTCTTTTTGCCTTGTTATAATTGCATCAACTTTTTTTCTTGCAACATTGCCGTAATCAATGCTTCTTATAATATTCGCTTCTGTTAATTGTTTTACAGTAGTTGCACCAACCTGATGGAAATCCCAAGTTCCTATTTTTTCAGGATTTTTGATTAAATCCCGTTGTAATAACTCTTCACTCATACTATCTTGCTATTAATTAATTCAACATATTTTAATCTTCCACCAAAAGCAGTTAAAAATATCAGCATTGCTGATATTTTTAGTTATTTTTCTGGATATCATGGTCAAGCAACTAGATAAAAGTTTAGATTTAAGCCTCTAACAAATCAGAAGGGTTACCATCACCACGTTTTCCACCGCTTCTAAAGCTATTAAGCTTTTTGGATCTAATAGGATGTTGTAACTTTCTTAAGGCTTTTGACTCAATTTGTCTTATACGTTCTCTAGTTACTTTAAATTGCTGTCCTACTTCTTCAAGCGTATGATCGGTATTCATGCCTATGCCGAAACGCATTCTAAGCACTCTTTCTTCACGAGGCGTAAGGGTTGCAAGCACTCTAGTTGTAACTTCACGTAAGTTTGACTGAATTGCTGCGTCAATCGGTGCTACTGCGTTTTTATCTTCAATAAAATCACCTAAATAACTATTATCATCACCATCCCCTACCGGATTTTCAAGGCTAATTGGCTCTTTAGCTATTTTCATAACTTTTCTTACCTTATCAATTGGCATAGAAAGTCTTGCCGCTATTTCTGCTGGTGTTGGTTTATAACCAAGCTCATTAAGCATTTGTCTCGAAGTTCTTATTATCTTATTAATTGTTTCGATCATATGCACAGGAATACGTATAGTCCTTGCTTGATCGGCAATAGCTCTTGTTATTGCTTGTCTAATCCACCAAGTAGCGTAAGTAGAGAATTTATAACCACGGCGATATTCAAATTTATCAACCGCTTTCATAAGTCCTATGTTACCTTCTTGAATTAAGTCTAAGAATTGTAAGCCTCTATTAGCATATTTTTTAGCAATAGATATTACTAAGCGTAAATTCGCCTCTATCATATCTTTTTTCGCTTGCAACGTTTGTCGCTCACTTTTTTGTATAGTATTTACTAACTTTTTAAAATCATTAACTAGAAGACCGGTATTAACCTCTATAGTTGATAATTCAGCAATCATCTGATCTATATAATCCGATTCTTTAGTTAGTAATTCTTTCCAACCAGCTTTCTTATTTTTCAGCATTTTTTCTTTCCATGCTGCATTAATTACGGCTCCTATATATTCATCTAAGAAGTTCTGACGAGTTATTCCGTATTTTTCAGCAAGCTTTAAGAAAGCTGTTTCTTTATTTATTAAATCACGATTTATTCCATACATTTCAGACAGAATTTCTTCTGTTCTTTTAGAATTAAAATGTATTTCTAAAACTTCGCTAATTAATAGTTCTAAATTATCATTATATTTTTTACTATTTTGTAATATTTTTGGATCAGTAGACTTTTCAAAAGATTTTTTAGTTTCAATTAATAATTCCTCACAAATAAAAGCGATTTTTTTCATCCGCTCTATAATATTAGGCAATATCTGCGTTTCTACTTTAGACATTGATAAGATATTTTCTTCATGGTCGTGGTCATGATCCTGCTCTTCTTCTTCATGATCACTATTATGATCGTCTTCACTTTCCGAAATCTCATCATCATGCATCATATTAGATTCTAGATCTATGAGATCACGCAGTAACATATTATTCTCATTAACTAAATCCGCATACCACTTTCTAAACTTATCCATAGCAATAGGACTTCTACATAATGCAGCGATCAATGTTTTGCGACCTTCTTCAATTCTTTTTGCTATTTCGACTTCATTTTCACGAGTAAGTAGATCAACCACTCCCATATCCTTGAGGTAAAGCCTTACCGGATCATCAGTAGTACCTATATTTTCTTCCTCTGTTTCATCTTCAGGTTCATGATCAATATTGGTGGATATTTTAAAACCTTCCTCCATTTCCATGTCATCAATCTTAATTGCGTCATCCTCGTTAGTATCTAAAATATCTACTTCCGCCTCGGAAAATCTAAACATAACCTTATCTATCTCTTCCACAGATGTCCCATCAGGAAGAGCTCTATTTATATCATTATAAGTAACCGAACCTTTTTTAGATTTAGCTTTTTTTAGTAAACTATCTATTTTATTTAGATTATTATTATCTGTATTTGTCATTAAATACCTATGGAATTAAGCTGATTAAGTTATAATAATATTTTATTGTGAAACCGCCATAAATCACGATTTCTACAGTTTGTTATTTGCTATTATCAATAATATGATTAATAAAAGATTCATTTAAGTCTTGTAATTCACTTGCAATCTTTAAGATTTCTTTTTTATAAAACAAGACTTTCTCATAATCATCAATGTTAGTTATAACATATTCTTTTGTAATATGTGCATATTCTTGCTGTAAATTTAATAGATAATATCTTTTGTATAACCATTGCCATAATAAATCTAAGCGAACATTATCTTTATTAAATGCTATATCTAAGAATAAGTTGTCTGCTTCTGATAATAATAAAAAAATATCAAAAAAGCTAGTTTTTTCCACAATTGCGGCAATTTCACCTGCCTCTACAGCATTATCAATAATCTCACTTAAGTACCAATTACGGAATTCTTCAAGTAGTTTATTACTAAAATTTAAATTTAATATAAATTCTTTAATTTCGAATTCCTGTAATATTTGCGGGAATTTTATCAATAAAGCACAGAAAGCATGCTCTAATATTTCAAGTTCTGAATAACCGCTACTAAGAGGCAGCAAGTTTACATTTTTAGCTACAGTCCTTTGCTGTTTTGTAACTAAATTTTGCCATATTTGATCTTTAAAAAACCTATAATAGCTAGCTCTTAAATTACTATCAGATATTTTACTGCAATAATCTTTTAAATTCTTTTCTAAATTAGCCTTATCTTCTGCTGTTTTAAAATTTTTACCAGCATATTCTATTTGCCAAATCATTTCCGATAAGCTTATTCTTGTATCTATAAGCTTTGTAAAAAAATCCACACCATTTTTATTTACTGCATCATCAGGGTCTAGCCCGCTAGGTAGCCTAATAAAAGAAATTTTCTTTTCACTATTAATAAGCGGCAAAGCTAAATTAATTGTCCTAACACTTGCCTTTATTCCAGCACTATCCCCATCAAGACATAATATAATTTCATCTCCTGCTCGCCATAATTTATGTAAATGATTTTCAGTAACACTAGTACCAAGGCTTGCTACTGCTTCACTAAATCCTGCTTGATGCAGGGAAATAACATCGAAATAACCTTCTACTAAAATCGAGTAATTTTTTTTATAGCTACTACTTATGGCTTTATGCTCACCATAGAGAGTTTCGCTTTTTTGGAATACTACAGTTTCCGGCGAATTCAAATATTTAGGTAGACCTTGCCCAATTACTCTACCCCCAAAACCTACTATTTTATTGTAAATATTTCTGATAGGAATAGTTATGCGATTTGAAAATAAGCTATATATCTCGCCATCTTCTCTTTTTCCTATAAGACCTGCTTTTCCAAGTTGCACATTTGTTATATTTTTATCATGAAAAAATTTCTCAAATTTGTTACCTCTAGGTGCAAAACCGATTGAAAATTCCTTTATTGTCTCATTAGTAATATTTCTTTCATTTAGATAGTTTAATATTTCAGGTGTTAATTGTGATTTAAAAAACTTATTGGCAAGTTCAAGAATATTTAAAATTTCGTCTGATTCTTCATAAAATTCTTTTTGCTTCTGAGTTAATTTTGGTATCTCTATACCATAATCGGTAGCTAGTTTTATAGCAGAATCATTATAAGATAAACCGCTAATATTGGAGGTAAATTTTATAACGTCCCCTGCTGCCTTACAGCCAAAACAATAAAAAAATCTTTTACTATCACTAACTGTAAAAGATGGGGTTTTCTCTTGATGGAAAGGACATAAACCTACATAATTACCGGATTTTCTAGTTAAAGCTACCTTTTGACGCACTACATCAGATATGTTAATACGATTTCTTAAAACTTCATAAAATTCTGGTGCAAGCTTCATGTTTTAAATAATATAAGAAAGGATAGCTGTAGAAAAACAATAAGTAAGCGGAATTGATAAATTATCATTAACTTTCAAATCCTTTGAATAAAATTCAATTGCTGTAGTTGCTATAGAACTTATAATAATAATAATAAAACTAGTATTAAATCCTAAGTAAAAATACACTAATATACTTATAAAAATTGCGGATAGTAAGAATGCTGTAGAACCTGCAAACGACTTACCATTATTTAAACTATTCCCTATTTTTGTACCAACAAGAGCAGCTAGACAGTCAGAAACAATTAAAATCAGCCAGGAACAAATTGCCAAATTTTTAGGAAAAAGGAGAGCTGTTAAGAAAAAACCAAGCATCATGAAGCTAGAGCCACTTAAGGCAAAAGAGCCATTGCTTTCGTCTGCTCTCATAATTTTTGTAAAAAACTTAGTTACAAACTCACTAATTTTAATGCTACTATGACGTGATATATCTAAATACAAAGTTGCAGCAGTTACTATAAATAACATTAGAGTAATAGAGGTTCTTGAGATAAATATATATATTAAAGGTAGTATTATAGCAGATAAATGAAAAGCTTTACGCTTTTTTTCAAAATCAAAATCTTCAATGTTCATGAGGTTAATAATTTATTTTTAGGTATACGAAAGATAATAAAGATGATATAATATCATACTAAAATTACCAATTTTATACAATAACAATATGATGGCAAAATTTCCTATCACTGACCAAGGCTTTGAAAAATTAGAACATGAGCTTAAGCATTTAAAACATGTAGAGCGTAAAAAAGTTAGCGAAGATATAGCAGAAGCACGAGCACATGGCGATTTATCCGAGAATGCTGAATATGAAGCTGCACGTGAAAAACAAGCATTTGTAGAAGCTCGTATTAAACATTTGGAAGATATAACAGCAAGAGCAGAAATTATAAATGTTGCTAAATTGTCAGGTGATAGCATAAAATTCGGTGCTACTGTCGTGTTAATAGATGACGAAACCGAAGAAGAAGTTATGTATCATATCGTTGGTGAATATGAAGCTGATATAACTAAGAAAAGAGTTTCTATTGCATCTCCTATAGCGAAAGCCTTAATTGGCAAATCAGTAGGTGATATTGTGGAAGTTATGACCCCTGGCGGCGTTAAGTCATATGAAGTTGTAACAATAAAATATGAAGAATTAGTATTTTAATTGTTTCAGATTTTATTAAAAGTACTGAATATATGGTGCAATTCATTACTATCCCAACACCTATAGACTATCAAGATAGCTTAACGTTAATGGAAGATTATGTTAACAAAGTTATTGATGGTGAAGCACCGGAAGCAGTCTATCTAGTTGAGCATTTAGATGTATATACTGCCGGCACTAATTATAAACAGGAAGAATTATTAAACCATAATAATATTCCTGTTATTTATACTGGTCGTGGCGGTAAATTTACCTTTCACGGAGCTGGACAGCGTGTTATTTACCCTATCCTTAATTTAGCCTTACCGAATCGTACCAAAGACTTAAAGCTATATGTAAGAATGCTTGAAGAATGGATTATAAATAGTCTAGATATTTTTGGAATAAAAGCATATATTATAAAAAATAAAGTAGGTATTTGGGTAAAAACAAATGATGATATTCCATCGAAAATTGCTGCGATAGGAGTCAGAGTACGGAAATGGGTTACATATCATGGCATAGCCATAAATATTTCAACAGACTTAAGTAAGTTCAACGGAATTATTCCTTGTGGTCTTGAAAATTCTTTAGTAACATCTCTAAATCAACTAGGAGTTTATATTGAAATGACTGAATTTGATAAAATTCTTGAAGTTGAATTTATTAAAATATTCAAATGATACGAAAAATTGCCCTTACAATTTTAACAATATTTGCTATTTGGGCTAGCGGTTTTGTTTATTATTTATATCTGGTAAACTCTTATAAACCAAGTAGTAATACTGCTAATGCAATAATAGTATTCGCTGGCGGAGGACACAAAATTGAAACCGGAATTGCTTTACTAAAAGCTGGATATGCACCTATATTATTTATTACCGGCATTGAAACTTCCGATCAGCTAAAAAATCTACTAAAAGAAAATAACATTCTAGAACAGCAAGTAATACTTGCTCCAAATCAAATAATGTCGGAAGACGATTATATTAAGAAAGCCTCAGATTTTATTTTAAAGTATAATATTACTTCTGTGCGTTTAGTAGCTTATAATTACGATATACCCTCTATAGTAAACAACCTTACAACAGCCATCTCATCTTCTAATAATAATATTTATATAGCTCCATATCCTGTTATTGCTAAACAACAAAACTATATGACGTTAATTAAACGCTACAATAATTATTTATTAAGTTTATAAATCGTCTATCTACTCTTTATTAGATATATACTTATAATAGAAAATCTTATATGATGCTTTCCTATTAGTTACAAGATGATATTAATGCCTGATAAAATAAAGCATGATAAGTTTTTTCAAAAGGCTTTATCAAATCCAATAGTAGCAAGAGAATTTTTTGAGGAATATTTGCCTACTGAAATAAAAGCTTTATTCTCGCCTACTACTTTAACACTAGAAAATGATAGCTTCATAGACCCAAACCTTAAAGAATCTATTACGGATGTTTTATATTCTGCTAACGCTAATTTAGGATAAGAGAAGTTTTTCTGGAGCTAAAACATCAAGTTTTGCATGAGATTTAGTGATAGCATAAGCAGTAACACAAGCTAGAATATGCACCAAGAAATTAACAGGAGATCTATGCCTTGTATGTTC